>JAWQUT010000268.1:66944-93468 GCA_033807755.1 Ellobium chinense
GTGTAGTGGTAACACGTTAAGTCTTGCAAGCTGAGAGACCCTGGTTCGATCCCCGGCAGAGACAGAAATTTTCTAGAGTAGGTTTTTTCGGCCCTTCTTCTCAAAATTGATCATTCACAGTAATTTGGGAAAATCCCTGGTGGCACACTTCCTTAAAATAATATGTAACATCTGAAAAAATAAATTATCAGACTAAGCTCACCTTCCTCCCCCTTAAACATGAGAGAAAGAATACTACACTGTATTGCCTTTCCACCCGGTTACACTTGGCTTTGTGGGCAGGATGTCTCATTAGGGCTTGGGAATGCAGTAACGAAAGAAGAGGGTTCTGTAACCCATAGGCAGAGACATAAGACAAAGTGGGAGGTAGTATTCTAAGAACTGAGATAACCATGTGAGAATGGCCTCAGGTTCATTGTGGACAGTATGCCGATGGAGTAGAGATATCCTATAAGAATGACCTCATACTCATCGAGAGCTGTAAATGTTCATATGACATGGATAAGCAGGGGAAGTGTGAGCAGTCGGAAAGTGTGTATGGGTCAAGGGTGAACACTAGGCTCGCACGTGGAAGTAGGGACCGATTCAGGCAGTAGGTATTTAAGGATTAAATTGCTGTGAAATTAGGGTCCCTGTAGTGTGGTGGTAACACGTTCAGTCGTGCGAGCTGAGAGACCCTGGTTCGATCGCCGGCAGGGACAGAAATTTTCTAGAGTAGGTTTTTTCGGCCCTTCTTCCCAAAATTGATCATTCACAGTAATTTGGGAAAATCCCTAGTGACACACTTCCTTAAAATAATATGTAACATCTGAAAAAATAAATTATCAGACTAAGCTCACCTTTCTCCCCCTTAAACATGAGAGAAAGAATACTACACTGTATAAGCCTTTCCACCCGGTTACACTTGGCGTTGTCAGCAGGATGTCTCATTAGGGCTTGGGAATGCAGTAACGAAAGTAGAGGGTTCTGTAACCCATAGGCAGAGACATAAGACAAAGTGGGAGGTAGTATTCTAAGAACTGAGATAACCATATGAGAATGGCCTCAGGTTCATCGTGGACAGTATGCTGATGGAGTAGAGATATCATATAAGAATGACCTCATACTCATCGAGAGCTGTAAGTGGTCATGAGGACATGACATGGATAAGCAGGGGGGAGTGTGAGCAGTCGGGAAGTGTGTTTGGGTCACGGGTGAACACTAGGTTCGCACGTGGATGTAGGGACCGATTCAGGCAGTAGGTATTTAAGGATTAAATTGCTGTGAAGTTAGGGTCCCTGTAGTGTAGTGGTAACACGTTCAGTCTTGCGAGCTGAGAGACCCCGGTTCGATCCCCGGCAGGGACAGAAATTTTCAAGAGTAGGTTTTTTCGGCCCTTCTTCCCAAAATTGATCACTCACAGTAATTTGGTAAAATCCCTAGTGACACACTTCCTTAAAATAATATGTAACATCTGAAAAAAAATTATCTTACTAAGCTCACCTTTCTCCCCCTTAAATATAAGAGAAAGAATACTATACACTGTATTGCCTTTCCACCCGGTTACATAATATATATAAATGTGTGCGTGTGCGTGTGCGTGTGCGTGTGTGTGTGTGTGTGTGTGTGTGTGTGTGTGTGTGTGTGTGTGTGTGTAAGGGGAAAGGAGACGAGGTGGGCAACTTACCATGCACATTTCTTACTGACACAATTTCTTAGGCTTAGGATTGTGTAGTGACTGGGTCTGCATATGATCTCACCAAATTAGCCAAAAGGCAAAGGGATATCTGAGTACTTCAGTCTTAATTTAATTTCCTGGGCTCTGAATGGTGTGTCCAGAAAAGGGATAGTCACACTTTTCTTTCATCCCTGTAAGCCATATTTTCCTACTGTGTCATCATTTTTTCGTATCCAAGCATTTTTTCTATACTGACAATTAAAACAACACACACACATACACACACACACACACACACACACACACATACACACACACACACACANCACACACACACACACACACACACACACACACACACACACACACACACAATGAATACTTACGTGATTAACAGATAAGAGTTGAAACACACCATTTTTTTTCTTAGTGATTTCAGTACTGCTTATTAAGCCGTATTTATTATTATTTTGTTTCATTTCAGACAGAAGGCTAGATCAGCATCACATGGCCAAACAATCTCTAACAAAGACACACGATTGGTCAAGCTTGTGAATCTGATCTCCGTCATATTTCTGGCATGTTATGTCCCCTCAACGATCGCTGTAGTGGTGGTAACAGCACTCCCTGAAATCGATCTCTTTGGTCAGTACGTTAACTTGAACGATACCTTATGGGGATGTATTTGGATCCTCGCTGCCTTCAACTCCACCGTCAACATCTTGGTTTACTATAAAGTTAGCTCCAAGTTTAAGCTGACTTTTCTACAGATATTTTCAAAACTGAAGGTTGGCATTGTTGTCCAGCATAATGTACAAGAAAAGAAAATGGTGTCTGATAAGGAGATTTCTGGCACGACTGTGATGCCCTCTGAATGAATGAACTATTGAAACCAAGTCTTCGTCTTGTGTTTTCACGATTTTTTTCTCGTCGTTTTACCTTGTGGTTGCTGCAAGCAATTGTCTATGTACCTAACATACTGCTTTTACCACTAACTATTACTGTTGTTTTGCTTCTTTGATTGTCAGTGCAGACTGCATTTTTGTCATCTCTACTGCTGTTGATGTTCTTAGTATAAAATGAGGTGTATGAACAGATCCCTGGTAGACTAATCATGATATAAGCAACGTTGGTGCCAGAAGATGACAGCCCAGTCAGATGCAGATCATACGACATTAATTACTCGGAAATTGTTGATGCGCAGGAAAACGGATTGAAAGGTGTATACTACTTTGAAGCTACGTTTCTTTGAGTGAGCCGCACTCCAAGGGCCCCGATTCGCTTTGTTTCCAAGCATAACTCACAAATGATCTAGACCAGAGCCACAAAGGGAAATAAGGATAAAGCCTCCTAAGCTTGGCCATGTTGTTAAGTCGTAAGATCGTAAGCTTTAGGTTACAGACCTGTAATAGGATTGGACCCTTTTTTCCTCTATGGGCTATATTAACATTTTGAGCTGCCCTCTGAACCCAAAGTTTTAGCTTTCACCCAGACCCATACCAGATTGAAGCCCATTATGTGGCCCAAATTTTAANTTACTTTATTTTGCCAGGCACTCTTTTTGCCCTGGGATGGAACTGCCAGGTCAAGTGTGTGCTCGGGCGGAAGAAGAGGACTTTGGCGTTGACCAGTGAAAAAGATAGGCTCTGTTTACAAATAGCAACCAAGCTTAAAACTTTAGTGGGTTTGCTAGGGTTGGGTCAGTCTTGAAATTTGGGCCACATAATGAGCTTAAACCTGATATGGGTCTGGGTGAAAGCAAAACTTTGGGTTCAGAGGGCAGCTCAAACTGTTCATATAGCCCATAGAGGAAAAAGATTCGAGCGCTGCCTCACACGATTAGCGTTGGTATGCGAATTTATTCTACTGTCGCACCCAGCGTAGTGGAGTGAAAGTGAGAATTGTGGCCGTTTGCATAATCCATACTTTAGTTAACGTATTGCCTTTACCACAGTGAACACTACTAATGTTTCGGTAGTTTCTCGTGGTTATCGCAGTGCGTTAACTAACTAGTCCGGGACAGATGAAATGAATTGGGACGCCACCCACAACTTGAAGGATTCTAAAGCATTTTCTGACAGAGCAATATCTCTCGTAACTGGACACAAAAGTTTACCACGCTCGGAAGGGTGGACCTCGCTTTTTTAGTGGACAGTGGTCAGTTAGGGTCAGAACCCACCTATTTCCACTTAATTGCTCAAAACAAAGGAAATAAAATTAGAAATAACATGAAATGAGTATGTTTCAAATTATTCACTTTTAATACTATAAATCTGATTTTGTAGCCGAGAATTTAAAAGAGAAATAGAGCAAAAAACGAAATTTAGGGCGGTTTGTCTCAGTTTTACGACTGAATGTTTAAAATGCAATTAAAAAGTTCCATATCAGACCGCATAACGTTCCAAATTGCCAATTTTTTTCTTAACAATATCGATGCATGAGGTGTAGGGCGACATAGCAGTGTTTGACACAAGAGCGTCGGGTCTGCAACTGTTAAGTGGACATTGATCAACATAAGATGGATCTCTATTTTCTTTTCTTCGTTTGGAGCCCAGAAATGTAAAATTATCAGGCCCGCAAACTGCACAGTACAAGGTCCATCCCAATAATAAGTTTCCCTTCCTTATAAACTTAAGACGGCTTGTGACAGGCTGATGAAACTTGGCACGTTTGTACATTGAGTCTTTAGGAAATTCCCTGTAAAATTTTGTGCACCAGTGCTTAACGGATCTGAAATGAGCTTCCTTTTCCTGTTGACAGTTGGATCACAATGGCCGGCATGATGAATGCTCAGAAAATGAAGGAATCATTCTAGAGATATGACCAACGGGTAATCATAAAATTTTCAATTCTTCTGGGTAAGTCAGCCCCTGAAATACACACAGATCTTTTGACTGCTCTAGGAGACCATGCTCCTTCCATTCAAACTATTAGAAAATGGATGAGAGCCATTTCAGAAGGGCGCGTGGACATGGATGATGAAAGCCGGGTGAGATTCTCAAGACAATTCATCCACAGATTGCAAAGAGAGCACAACAAGTTTTTAGATCGAAATGTCACAGGCGATGAAACATGGGTTTATTCGTGGGATCCAGAAACAAAAAAAAACCCAGTCTGCTGAGTGAAGAAACAGTGATGAACCTCTCCCAGAGAAAGCACGTCGAAAGCAGGGGTCTCTGAAGGTCATGCTCATGTTCTTTTTCGACACATCCGGTATCATTTTGCGATGGTCAGTTCCTGTCGGCACCACTGTCAATGCCCAATATTACAAAATGGTTCTGCAAGATAAACTGAGACCAGCCATCAGAAAAAAGCGACCTGGGCTTCTGCAATCTGGAGTCATCGTCCATCATGACAATGCACCTGTGCACACTGCCAGGATGGTCACCGAGCTGCTGGACCAATACGAGTGGGAAGTTTTGGAGCATCCACGCTATTCTCCAGATCTGGCCCCATGTGACTTTGGCTCTTCCCAAAAATGAAAGAGCACATTTGGGGCCAAAGATTTGAGTCAGAAGAAGACATTATTTTTGCGACACAAGCAGCCATCAGACAGCTGGACAAAGTCTCCTACGTCACTGCATTTGACGGCTGGTTGCAGAGAATGCAAAAGTGCATAGACAATGGCGGTTGCTACGTTGAATAGATCATAAAATGAAGGTATGCTATGCCAAGTTTCATTGTTCTTGATCATTTTGTTTCTGAGTTATTGAGGAGGGAAACTTATTTTTGGGCTGGACCTCGTAACAAGCAGGTTTTCATGAATAATGAAGTATCTTCCAAACACTGGCGCAAGAAGTCGCCCTGATCAATATAGTCGAACTGGACTGTCTAGTGGACAGTGGTTGCAAGGGGTCAGTGACCATCAGTTAACACATTTAGCTCAAAAGAAGACTTATGAGATTTAAAGCAACAGAAGCATGTTTCTGTTAAAATATTGCATTCAGATATGACTGAATTAGCCTTTTCTCCTCAAGTGCCAAACAGTGAAATAGGGAAGGATACACAATTTAAATGTCATTTCCCCTGTATTGCACGGAAAAGACAATGAACAACAGTTTAAGCAATCAACGTACATGATGTGATTCCCACAACACCATTCGTCTAAGAAAAATTACAAATTTATGCGTAAACAAAGATTATGACAGCTGCAACTACCCGCCTACAATTAAAGAATGGACAATGGTCAAATAGAAACAGGTACATGGCAACCATGCTTTGGTATGCGCTCAAGAAGTTTCAGTCATTAGAAAAAATAGAGCACTGTTTCCTCGAAAGGGGTCATACCCAGAACGAAAACGATTCAGTACACTCGGTCATTGCTCGAGCTGCCAAAAAGATCCCCATTTACACACCCGAGCAGTGGTCCACTTTGATTCATGGGGCCCGTCGTGATAAACACCCATACACCGTGAAAGACATGACTGAAGGTGACTTTTACGATTTCAAGAAACTTTCAGCTGCCGTCAAGAATTTCGACAAAGATGACAACGGAGACAAGGTTCAATGGATGAAAATAAAAAGTCTCAACATTGAAAGATCAGACCAGAATGCGCTGAAAATCAAGTATGATTACAGTGAGGAACCAGTGAGGATGATGACTTAATGCGTGGCAAGAGAAAATCCGAACAAACCGAGCTTCAGTTGGAAAAACTGCAAGAGAAATCAGGAATAACAGAGACCAAGAAAGCAGATTTGGTTTCTTTGTGCAGAATGGGACTGATTCCAGCTGCCTGCCATAATTTTTTCAGCAACTTCCCACAGTGTTGCTTCAGGTTCTTGCAAACTACAATTTACCTCTAGTGGATGTCCTTCTTTGGTTTAATTTTGTTGACTTAATTTTAGAAGATTTGAGAGAGGTTAATGGCTATCTTTTAAACGTGTGCAGCCATCAAAAGATGGGTTGTTAATCAATATCTCTTTTACCCCTGAGATTGATTGTCAGCTGTCTATTAATTCCATACAGTTTATCAAGCTGAACATGTTTGTTTTTTTTCACAGCAAGGTTGCATTAGGTTCTTGCAAACTGCATTTTACCTCTTGTGGGTATCCTTCTTTGATTTAATTTCGTTGATTTAATTGTAGAAGATTTGAGAGAAGATAATCACTATCTTTCAAACTTGTGCATCCATCATTTGGTTTGTTTTCATTTCGTAAATGGGGGGCACTTATTGCTCATGTGTAGACATGATGAGAGATACGATTCTTTGGCCTATTTTACACAGTTTGATGATTATCTTATGTCAGTGCAGTGAGTGCACATTATCAGAACATAATGAATAAGAAATTCAACTTCATTTGGTACCCAAGTAACCATCTTCCATTGAAGCGTTTGCCATATATTTTTTTTCGATAATGCTGGGTGTCTATAAAATATACTTTGTGTAATTCCCTTTATAGAGTTATCGCCATAGTGAATATTTGGATTATATATTGTTCATGCCATAGGTGGCATACACTTTGTAGCCATTGCATTAATCAGTTTACTTCACGAAGTAACTTTGATTTATTTTCTCCAAACTGTACTTTCCAATCGTTATGGGATGAAAGTTGTTTACAATTTTTATTTCAGATGTAATGATGATTGGTCGTTCCATACAACAACGACAATAAAACGTTGTTTTAATCACCTTGAAGCCTTATTTTTGTTCAGCGCCACATTCCTGTATGTTTCAGTTTGCGTTACCTTTTCACGTTAATTTTTCAACAAAATAAGGGCAACAATCCTGTATGTGGATCATACCGGAAAGTCGCACCAAAATATTTCAAACCACAATCCTTTAAGTCGCATTTAGGCCACTTTTGCCAAAACTATTATCGTTATGTTAAAAATCTGTTCATCATGCATTATCATATATTTACCTACTTCCATACCGAATATTGGCACTTTCTGACCAAAAATGTGTAAATGGTGAAGATTTTTGCTTCTCCTGTAAAATTTTGAAAAAGTGAGTTGCCGGAGTGTTGAATCACAGCGATGTTGTGAAACTCAGGGCGGTCAAGACAGATCTGAGGCATTTGTTATATTCTTTATTTTGAAACTTCGAAAACATTTCAACGCCATTGAAAGCTGAAAGAAGACCATTATATTCTATAGTATTTTGAACCCGGGAGAACAATCATGATCCCGTGGTTTTGTGACAAGACGGTGCACCATACTTGTGTGGAAAACAGCTGGCCAAAAAGTCTATACGAAGGGAGGGCATTCGCACCAAATGTTTCAAGTCAAAGCGCGTTATCAGTCTTCCGTTAAGGTCTCACACGCGTTAGCATTAGTTGCTTAGATTTAAACTCGAAGTATTAATTCAAAGCAATGTAACCGGGATATTAGTCATTACAGTCGATCTGGAACGATCTTTCAGGGAAGTTTACCTCCTCATCAGTAGACCGAAGTCCAGCGTCGACTTCCATGTTTTTTGTTTATGAAATCCGCGCCGCGGGGATCTATTTTGGGTTGTGTCCCCTTGATAGCACCGCTGCTTCCGTAAGTCTGGAAACATTTGCAGGCCATTTTGTTTGAAAATAAATTGGTCATCTAAATGGTCAATTTTGACCTCTTTCCACCCTTCCGATTTTGGTAAACTTTTGTGTTGTAGGTCACACAATATTGTTCTTCAGTCCTAAGAAAAAAAATCGTAGAATCCTCCAATTTGTGGGTCCAGACATGTGTGTCCCGGACTAAACGTAAGAATTATGCATACGGCTACAGGTTCTGTCGTAGTTAAAGAGAGAGAATTCTCTGATAGTTTTGGTTCATAAATAAGTGAATGATTCATCAGGAATGGAACAGCACACATTAATTTGTTGTTGAAAAAGTTATACACATATGTTTTCGGACAGCAGAGGAAATTTTCTCTGTAGTTGCCAATAAAATTACTCTCACTTGCTCTCTGTGGGATGATATTGTTCATGAACCCAAACACACAAGTGTGCTTATCTCCACTTATCACGGAATGAGAAGTAGATCTAGTAATTTTGGTCAGGATTCCTAGACTTCTCACGCCGGGGACTGGTCAAGGTGAGCGGGAGGGGAGGAGTGGGGCAATAAATTGCGAGCATTGCACGAAAGGTTGAGAAAGGAAATAAATATTTTTCCATTGTTTAAAACCAAATATTGGCAATATCTGTGTACCAAATATCACACTCATTTCTGACGCGTCCATATAGAGTGAATGTTTATTTAATATATGTGTTTATATCATTTTATGGATGTGTGTTGGAAAATGATCTTGTATGTCTAACCATCATTCTCTCATCTCGCAATTCTCAGTCTGCTTTATAAAATGCAGCTGGGGATTTTCTTATCCCGGGAAACCATCTGTGCGGACGACCTCACGGGACAGATATAGTAAATGTCCTCGTCAATGAAACATTGTGTTTGCAGTTCTCTGAGCTGAGAACGTTCAGAAAGAAAGCTAAAGCCGAGGTATTAATGTGTAGGGAAGTTTGACACGTTAAGCATTCCAGTTAAATGTAGTTGGGTAAAGTGGATTGGAAGCGAAACAATGCCTAATAAAAACGAAAAATCAATTCGCGCAGATTAATTTCATCAATAATGCAGTGGGGAGTTATACTAATTGTCCACTATCTAAATGCGACGGAGACAAACCAGCTGCATACCTAAACTATAGCTAAGCAGGAGAAACATTATTTGCAGTTTGGAATTTGGAGGATTGGGAGCGGGGGGNAGATGGTCAGTGATGTTGAGATAAAACGGAGTTCAGAATGAATTAACTCAGGACTTCCATGACCTTCATGATGTTTACTAGTCCTACTGACCTAATTAGAAATGTGCGATGGAAACACAGAGGTCGCAAGATTAGAACAAGGAGAGATGTAGGAGGTTGGGATGAACCGGCCAGCTCACAAAAAATATATGAGTCCCCCATTAACCCCAACTACTTACCATAACCAGTGGATATTTTGTGTTCAGCATAATGTCGATCCTCTGCCGCTTCCACCTCGCACACATAGGCACACACAAATATCACGTGCCACTTAGTGTGCCTCTCACAATGTGATGCATCTTTATGGAGCGAATGACAGAACTTAACACCCATGTCAGTGTTAGACATTGCTGAACTGACTGAAGAATACTGAGGGTGGTACATAGTGAGAATTCCCGGGCTACGCTCCCCCCCCCCCCNCCCTTTTCCCCAACTTTCCACGTTAGGCTACACCTCTGGCTGTTTAAATTTCAGATCACAAGCTGTGAAAGAAAATGGTCCATTCGTCTGAGTGGCGCAATTAACTCTTTGGAATAGATAAGTAGGTGGCCCACCTCCCTGTCAAAGCACAGTACATAATAATTGAATTACATGAGTCCACAGGTCTTCTGTGTTAGTGTGGGGATGGGGAGAGGATGGGGCGGACAGACCATTTTCAGCTTGAATAAATGCGGAAACCGTCGTCTGTAAAATTCTGCCAGCACTATCTGGTAGGAGAAGGTTCAGCGCCCCACACCAACCATAATATGGAGCAACGCAAATTTGATCTGTAATGTTCACAAAGTTGTGCTGCTATGTCTTCTTCATTCGGTTATCTATGATTCGATTCTGAGTACAAGATTAAACCTTCACAACAAAAAACGTATACCCATTAGGGTCAGGGGCGGAGCGTAATGGTAGTCAAATAGTCAATGACTACCGCTTGGAAAAAGAATGCTTCACACAGTTCTTAAAAGAAACAGATGACTACCACAGTAGTACTGAAATAAGAAATGCCAGATCTCATCGCCCTTTTAATTAGCAGTTTAATAGTAGACTAAGAAAAAAGACCTGCGCAAGCCACTCAAAATGTTTGACTATAATGGTCAACCCCTCGAGCCGTGCTTCGTGCACTCTCCTATGTCAAAAGAATGACACTTGCACCCTGATTGAGCCCCAAGCGCAACTCAGCTACTTAGCCAGTCTAGTAGTCATTTTGGATTTTGACTACGTACGTGAACTCGCATGCAGTTCCTTTCCTACTGTATTAGGCGCAAAAATCAGCATTTGCACCCAGACTGAGCCCCAGTTGTGCCCGCCAGCAATGTTAAAACTTCCATGCCTGTAGGCAAAAGTCGAAATGACTACGGAACACAGAAAAGACAATGAAAAACGTCAGATCGAGTGATTTCCCCTCATCCATTCGCCCACTTCGAATGGGGTCGGGCGTGTTATTGTAAGCTAAGGCTTCAGTGTTGTCTCAATGCTTCTAACAGAGGCTAGATCGTGATTTAGATCAAGTGTTGAGCTAGATTTAGATCTAGTATAATAATATGTCTAGACCCTGCATAATTTGAAACGATGTGTTTTCGATGGCATGCATTTAGTCAAGCCCCTCAGTAAACGTGGCTAATAACTGTTTCGGAAGCAGCCAACGTTTGCCTGCGCTGAGCACTCGATTAACATCTTACAACGACTAAACGACTCCAAATACGAACAGGAAACGTATTGTTATTTATGCAAGCAAAGTTGATCGAAAAAGTGTCATTAAAATTCTCTTTTCCTTTTACGACACCATCCTTGATCATTTTACCACGCGAAGGAAAAAGGCTTCAATCTTATCTACAAAGAGTAAACAAAAAGTCGCTGAATTTTGTTATTGTTGTTGTTGTTGTTGTTGTTGTTGTTGTTGTTATTGTTGTTGTTATTGTTGTTGCTGTTGACCTGCTTTAGGTAGTAAAGCAAATCTTGCTCTATAATATTGTGTTTCTCTGTTTCAAGCATNCAAATTTGATCTGTAATGTTCACAAAGTTGTGCTGCTATCTCTTCTTCATTCGGTTATCGATGATTCGATTCTGAGTACGAAGTTAAACCTTCACAACAAAAAACGTATATCCATTAGGGGGTTTCAACACCCATGTCAAACTCGCCAGGACCATGTGACAACGATAAAGAACAACAGAAATCAATATTTTAACCAAGCTTGGTAATTGAGACCGACCAACCAGCCAACCGACCGACCGACAGACTCATTAACCAGCTAGCCAGCCAGTCAGCCAGTCTCAGATGAAAGCATACCGTCCTTCGCAAATGTTACAATTAAACGAGCATTGAAGGCGCATAATGTTGCTTCTTCAGTAAGTATAGTAAACACCTCTCACAGTTCAGTGCATTGTTTCTTGTTTCTTCCGCATTAATCGCAGCCATCTTGAGTTACCAAGGACTTATACTTCCTTTGCTAGGGTAGAAGGGTGGCTTCTCATTTTGTCAAATAAGAGGAACCAAACAAACATAGCCCTGCCTTTGAACTTAACCCAAACACAACTTCGAAGAGTCCCAAAAGTATATCTAATGGATATAAGACAGTAATTGTAAGCTGAGATGGCTATATCTTCAAAGTGCCGCATGAGCCAAGATATTCCTAGGCTGCATTTGTCTGGTCCATGCAATTTAACGATATGGCAAGCCACCGCCCTTCCTTAGCAAAGAAAGTATCAATCTCTAGGTAAGCCAAGACCAATACAAAAGAGACAGAAAATAATATTATATTAACTTGAAAGTGTTGTTTGCTATACCTGTATCTTTGCCTCATCCATTAGCATACACATTACCGTTGATTCTTGCCATATCCCCCTCTGACCCTAGGCTGTTGATGAGAAGTTCCACTGACAAACTTTGAAACCGTAGATGGTTGCCGCCATGTTGCCGAGCTTTTTCTTCTGGTTTTGGCAATAGATGTCACTTTTTAAACAAATCTCCAGTAGGTGTGCACCCTTCTTCATCGTAACTGGCGCGCACCAACCAAAAACGTACCCTTTTGCTACGGACTGCCCGCAGATTGCAAGGACGCTCCAGGGACTAAACAATTATAGCCCGCGACATTGAGGGTGAATATGGCATGAGATATGCAGTCCAACGCTGTCCACTCTTCAGAGACTAAAGTGACCGCAGGGGTTGTCACACTTATCGTATCACACCACGTATCACTCCAACACTCCAGCGAAAATTGGGACCAGCAGGGTCGGTGTGTGGCTACAGAGTATACTGTATGCCCTCCAAAGAATTGAGAATGCCCCCGAGTCTTCTTGCCTGCTGAAGAAATAAAAATGTGATGTTCCTTGAGCAGAGTCTTATTATTATCAACATTCTAATTATTATTATCATTATTATTATCATTGTTATTGACGAAATATTCCATTGTACCACATTACAAAGTAGACATACAAGTAAACAGAAGTAAGTGGTGCAAGGGAGACAGCCTACCTCATACCACGGTTAATCGGATTGTAACTTGCCTTTTACCAATGGGAACATTGATTTTGCAAGGAGCAGTGTTTTGGTCATCAAGACTCCACAAGACTGTCCATATTACAAAAACAATAACACAACTGAATGTCAAATATTGACTAATCCTTTAATCGCCACTTTAATGTAACATGAAAAGAAAATAGGAAAGCGCATCCCGACTCCTCTGCTTTTATTTGTTGTAGCTCCTATTAAGTTAAATGGAAGGGAAATCTTTATTTTGTGAGTGATCTCTTATATGTCATCAGCATTTTGTCATAAACTTACATTTTTTTAAAGCCAGGCATGCTTCTATAAACCTGATCTTAAGTAGTAACTTAAGGGGTTTGGCAAAGTGATTCGAATATTAAATACAAGTAGGCATACAGAAGTGAGTCTCAATCGATATTTTGTCCAATTAAACATTTTTCTTTAGGTAGGACTACTAGAATCTATTTGACATTCACCCACAAACCCACAAATAATCCTAGTACATCTTCAAGAATATAATATCACTCATTCTCTGGTACACGAAGATTACTGTAGTAATGTCAAAATTTTGGTGTTATCCCCTCCACTTACTCATGCCCTATGGCAACACACTTAATTTGTGAAAACTCCAAATTAGACGGTCTGAAAGCCACGCTGGTATATCTTTATGTGGTAATTCTCTGTAACAAATATTTTTCAGAGCAGAGACTCAGAGGCCTACACAGCGAGAAACAACTCTTGTACCATGGTGCTTGCCGGAAGCAATACAACAGGGCAACAGATATCTATCCTAACTTATGCAAACTCAGCTCCTACTAAAACCCAGTCTTCTAAGTTGATTCCAGACCATGTCCAGCCCTACCTTGACTTTGGTCTCTATGTGGTTCTGGCTGGTGGTCTCTCGTTCCTAGGCATCGCAGCTAATGCCATCAATGTGCTTGTCTTAAGCAAACAGGGATCCCAGGTAGGTAATCTTTCCAAGCAGAAAACTCAAGCATTCATGAATATTTATTATATCTTCTTCACCAAACTTCCTAATATTGTGATTAATTTGATTAATTTATGGGTGACAAGGACGGGATCTAGGGTAATATCAAACAGGATGTTTGTAAATGTCGTTAAAATCTCGAGGATTTGAGATGACGTGGAGCAGCGTGTTCAAATGGTTACTGCATTGGACACAAGATCCAAAGGTTGTGGATTCGAGTCCTGCCATGTTCATGTTGTAAATGCTTTGGGAAGAAATTTTATTCACATTTTCCTCAGTCTGTTCGTCTATAAAATGAGTACCTACCTATAGGTTGTGAAACATTCTGTCAGAATGCTAATGACCAGCGATTGTAAAATGGTAGCTGCTAAATACGAACTATGGAGAGAAAACGATTATTAAGTGACCTGGCCTTCTAGGGTAAAAATAATTTATAGTCGCTGGAGCTGGCATTGCCTTGAAATGAGATGTGAACACTTCGTTATTATTATTATATCGAAAGATCAGATGGACAATGTAAAAAGAAACCGAGGCAGGGTGAATAAGACATCAGAAATCACGACTTGGGAAATTCAGGGGAAAACAACCCTCTGCTTTAAAAAGAGATGTATACAAAACCCCAATATAAACAGGTGAAAACCCACTGTCCATATGAAACGCATATTTTGTCGCATAAGGAGATTTAGTAGAACAACCAAATAATCTGACAGGTGCCCGGCACGACTTAAGAAATAGATGGAAGTTAGAGGTTGTCTTCATTAGATTGTTTATCACGTTCAGCTGCCGAACCGTCTTTCTTCTTCTCCACCAATCCACTCCCCATTTCAGAACAGAGCGTCTGTGTCCCTCTTGTGTCTCTCGGTAACATAATTATCTAGGTGTATGTGTCTTCACTGTGTTGGACGCCATCCTTCTGGCTCTAGACAAGCTGTTTGCACGCCCACATGCAGACATCTACGCATTATATTATTTACTCGCTGCGTTTCCAAGGTAATAGCAGTCATGTCTTAAAATATGTTTATGTCATGTTCCCTATCATGACTCTCCTAACGTCTCCCGCACACAAATGGGTCACGTGTGTGGACCCCTCTGGGTTACAGGCCTGTAAGTCTACTTTCACTTTGTGGTCCTACAACTTAGGGGGTATATTTCATCTCCCCTTTTCCTTCTTTTGGCATGCCCTGCTTCCAGTAATAAGGGCTCCAGGGGGGAAATTTTGATATCATCTGAATCTGTGTCCATTTTACTTTATTTTACCGGGCACTATTTATCCCTGGGCTGGAACTGCCAGGTCAAGGGTGTGCTCAGGCGGAAGAGGAGGGGTTTGGCGTTGACCAGTGAAAAATATAGGCTCTGTTTACAAATAGCAACCAAGCTCAAAATTTCATCGGGCTTGCTAGGGTTGGGTAAGTCTTAAAATTTGGGCCACATAATGAGCTTCAGTCTGGTATGGGTCTGGGTGAAAGCTAAATCTTTGGGTTCAGTGGGCAGCTCAAAATGTTAATATAGCCCATAGAGGAAAAAAGGGTCCAATCCTCTTACAGGTCTGTAACCTCTGGAGATCCCTGCAGGGAACTGGGCAGAACTTAGTCGCTCGTAAGAAGAACTGGAATTGAGTTACACTGGAAGTGGGAATTCGGCTTCAATGGCGGTCAACACTAACAGTTTCAAATTTGTTGGTTTTTTTTTAACAGCCCTGTGTCGGAGCTGTGGCCAAATCCAAGGATGGTATATATGAGGCAAAGACATAGATCTAGCAAAGATATAGGTATAACAAACACCACTCGCAAGTCAGTGCACTTTCTTTAGCTCTTCCGCATCTATCGCAGCCATCTTGGCTTGCCTAGAGACAGATATTCTTTTGCTTAAGACTGCTCACAAAATAAAAGGACCGTCGATTTCGCGCAACATCATGGCCCAAAAAAGGCAGCAAGTTACTATTGGCTAACTTGTAAGTTACTGATTTCACTTGCAAGAAGATTAGCCGGATCAGGTGCACATACTATCTTAACCTAATTAGTTGAACGACATCGGTGCGTCGAAGCCTCTTTAGTTTGTAGTAAATACTGTTAGCAACCAGTAGGTGGTCAGATCAAGATTTGTGTGCTATGTCTTCTTATTTTCTTTTTCTTACAAGATCTTCTTCCTTCTCCCTCACGAATAAAACTGGAGCAAAATAAGGAGGATGGAGGAGAAGGGAATGGTGATAAACGATGAAGTTGTCCAAGGATGGCGGTGTGTTACTAAGGGCTAGTGGGGCTAACCAAAATTCAAGATTCATGAAAGTTTATTAAGCTCATTTCATCATGAAATATGAGCATCCAAACATGGTCATTGAAAGTCTCTCCATTTTCTCTGCTCTCACTCCAACCCCAGAGGAATGTTAAGGGAAATACAGTGCACATTTTCAAAGTAACAATCATAAATGACAGGCATATTGTATAAACGAGAATTAGACCTGATCACGGGTTCTCTCTCCCTAAGAACTCGAAGAAATCGCAAGTACACCAGTAAATCATTAATCCAGATACAAGAATATATTTCTCTCCATGTCTCAACGGATGTACTCAGATTTTGTGAATTTGATCAGAACTCCCAGATCCCCGGCCTAGGGCTGGGTGAGGAAGGTAGGAGCCGATACATTGTGAGATCCCATCGAAGGCTCAGAAGGGGAATCGAGTGGCTTTTGATGCGTTGCTTTAATACAAATAATATGGCAAATACTATGTACCAAAAATCACATTCATTTTAAACGAGTCCATATGTGTGTTTGTGTGAGGTATGTATTTATATCAATTTAGGAATGAGTGCTTGAAAAAATATTTTGCACCTTTAACCACCATTCTCCCCTCCCTCGATTCTCAGTCTGCTCTAAAAAAAACATGCAGCCAGGAAAGGTTTTCTTATTCGGGGAAACATTTCATACGACGGACTCACGAAACAGAAATGGAAAGTGTTCTCATTGATAAAATATTGTGTTTGTGTTTGCTATTCTCTAAGCTGATGGTCCCAGAGCGAGGGCTTAGGCCGAGGTATTAATGTGTGGAAAAGTCTTACTCATAAAGCATTGGACACTGTGGACTGGAAGCGAAACATGCAGAATAAAAAAAAACAAAAAAAACAAATGTCAATTTGCGCAGATTAATTTCATCAATAATGCAGTGGGGCATTAAACTAACACTGCCCACTGTTTGAATGCGACGGAGATAGGTCAGTTGCATACTTAACGATAGCTCGACAGTAGCGATGTTCGCAATTTGGAATTTTACTAGGCGAATGAAATGGACAGTGAGGATGATATACAGTGAAGCTCACAGTGAGTTAAATCTATGGCTTCTATGATTTTTGTGATGTTTACCAGGCCCGTTGGCATTGCTAGAAATGTGTCCTTAAAGTCCGTTTGCCGCTTTAATGCACGCTTTTGCTACAGATAAAAACAAACGAAAATGCAAGTTCTTGCTTTTAACAGAATTGCATGGGGACATGATATTTTATAGTTCAGTGACCCTTTATCACTCACATAAATGTGTTGTTAATGTATTATGTATGACGGTATCCCATGTCTCATGAGAATACAAACCTGCCGGCTGTGGAAAATGACGTATTCATGTAGCGGTGATGGAACCTACTGTGACTACAGAGGTCCAGTTGAAAGTGAGAATCTCTATTACAGTGCTTGCATTTATTTAGGTGATATTTCCAAGGTGATCAAGGAGTGCAGATTTTGGGCTCAATTAGGTTTTCAGTGAATGAACACAGAAATGCATTTTTGAATACACAGCCAACTGATTTTTCTAAGAAAATGCAATTAATGAGTTTTGAAAAAACGCTCTTCAAGTATCTTCAGTTATAAATATGAACACGTTATTTCCGAAAAATACATTATTTTCCTCGTAAAATGGAATAGTCTTGTATAGCCTGGATAAGATACATTTTTTGTGATGACTGCAGCAAGCTACCTTGATTGGACAGTTAATTTCAACACAGCTTGTCGCCTATAGTAAAACAGTTCCCTCGGGTGCAGTCATGGCTTTGAAGGCTTTGAGAGAACGGGTCTGTATCGCCCTGCTGATATTTTCGGGTGAGTAGAATCCGGAGAGTATACGTAAGTTAGGCGTGACGGTGACCTTCAGTCATATTTCCATTCGATGTTACTTCTACTTCATTTTAAATTGTCTACATTCCTTTCTTTCTCTTTGTCAATTTATGCTATCTTTCATTCTTTATTTCTTTTTCACTTAAGATCTTTTTCGTATTTCAGTCGCAAGTGTCACATAGTTCAAAAAGTTCTCTTTGATTGTTGACCCTTTGCTGCAGATATTTCCTCTGTTATGATGTCTTAAAGAAGAGTAATAATTTCTTTTACTTCTGTTGCCTTTTATTGTCGTTGATGGTGTTGATGTTATTGTCATTTTGTTGTTGTATTATTATTTTTGTTGTTGTTTTTGTATTATTGTTGTTAATGCTGTTGTTGTCATCGTTGTTTCTAGCTGATATGGCTAATTTGCTATTAAATGATGAGAAGGAGAGTGATGATTTAAATTTTTAAAAAATACACTTTTATAACTGGGCTGAGAGCGATACTAAGGCGTTGGTAGTTATGACTTCATTTCCGTTTCCACAGTCACACGAGATTTGGCGATAACAAGAGTTGCTGGTTCTCGTTCTCTTCTTGAAGGTTGCCGCGCACGCAATTTCGACCTCTTGCTCATCGCTGATGGCAATCTTCCCAGTGCTGAGGAACAAAAGCAGCAGATGAACATGTTCAAAGACATTGTAAATCTGTTTTCGTCACCAGAAGAATCTGAGCTGACAAGACTTAAGGTCGCGTTGTTCTCAATGACGTCCTCCGGTCCTGTTAAACACTTCTCATTTCTGGACTACAACAAGACAGAGGAACTGAAACAGGCTATGGTGAATACCTTGTTGGCCAACTTCACAGTCCAAAATAAAACGTCTTGGTCTTCGTCGACGCCAAGGCCAGCAGATAATTTCCCTTTTCATGCGTTCTCGCAAAGCCAAGGAGGCAGAATTGATGTTGACCGCGTCGTGGTCTTGGTGCTGTCGAATTATACTTTGGAAGCTGAGAGGGAAAGCGTAGCTGCATCAGACGCCAACATTTCACCTACTTATGACGACGGGTATGATGCTGTCATTTCTCAGGAACATTCTTATGATAGTGGATATCATGCCTTCATTTCACAGGCTTGTGATAATGTTTATAACGCCACCATTTTACACCCTGTCGTCGGAGATCTGGTTCGACCATGGAATATCATGAGATGCCTCCCGCATAACAACCGTCCTGTTTCTGGGGTGAAGTTCGATGCCGTCAGTGTCTCTGTGGCTATGGAACTGTGCGGGGAACTAGGTAGACTGGATGACCAGAATGGCACCC
This sequence comes from Ellobium chinense, assembly GCA_033807755.1. Lineage (NCBI taxonomy): Eukaryota > Metazoa > Mollusca > Gastropoda > Ellobiida > Ellobiidae > Ellobium > Ellobium chinense. The sequence goes on from JAWQUT010000268.1 coordinate 86,190, forward strand.
TGAGTTCTTGGTATTACATTCCTTATATGGGCCACCAAGAGTTTATAAATTGGTATCAGTCTGTAGATTACTGTGCAGACACAGGAGGAGAACTTGCGTCTATTGAAACCCAAGAGGAGCTCGATTTTCTCAGATCGCGTGTCGGCCAGTTATTGAAAGGAGCACGATTTCAGTGGCTACATTCTTTTACTGGTGATTATTATTACGTGGCTATGAGCATTGGTCTCAGAAGGGACAGGAAAACGACAGCGGCTCGTTTTCACTGGCACAATGGCAATCCCTTGCTTCTATCACATTGGCTCTCAGACTATCCCAACGGAGAACTGGGTCAAGAATGCGGTAGATGGGTAAGTACTGATAAGTGCAAACATGGGCGAATTCTTTTTATTGGAAAGAGGTTGGAGTGAGCATGCATTCATTCATTTTTGGTTATAATTACTGTTCTTTAGAGCGGTACCCGTATTCGGAGATCGGTGAAAAGATATTATTCTCCTCTTGTTGGGACCTATCCCTCTCTGCTCGTTTCATCGAAGATCGAATAGGCAATGTGTTGGGGGTAAACAGGAAGATGAAAGCGTTTAAATGCATACCGTTCTAGTTGTAAGAAGAAGAAGAGAAGAAAAACTTAAAACACCGAAAGTTTAATTTTCTTCATCCTTATGTTAAGTATAGACTGAATATGTTGAACTCCTGCCTGTCATTTTTTAAACAATCATAACCATTTTTCAAATGTTTGTTAACATTTTAACGAATACAGTAATCTCAGTAATAAATATAATATTTAATTGAGACTGAGATCTATTTTTTTTCTCCATCCCATGCCATATTTTGTGAGTGTGTATGTGTGTGTGTGTGTGTGTGTGTGCGTGTGTGTGTGCGCGCGCACGCGTGTGTGTGTTGTGTGTGTGTGTGTGTGCGCGCGCGCGCGTGTGTGTGTGTGTGTTGTGTGTGTGTGTGTGTGTGTGTATGTATGTGTGTGTGTGTGTGTGTGTGTGTGTGTGTGTGTGTGTGTGTGTGTGTGTACGTGTCTACAGGGGCATTTCAGTTCTTTTTTGTGAAAAAAAAAGTGTAGAATCTGCCATAATGATGTCTCCATAAAGGGCAGCAATGAGAATGTGCGGCATTTCATCAATGAATAATGTGTTAATTCGTTGAGAAAAAAAATGGCATCATCAACATTTTAATGCATTGCAGAGTGACAATTACGAGTGTAGAATCAAAATATAAAAGTAGCGGAATTTTTCCGATTCTTTATGTTGTGCACTCCACGTCCTTATGCAAGCGGTTGGCAGGTTGGAAGACATTAACGATATTTATCCTCTTGTTTCCTCAGGAATTCAGAACAATTCGCAACCAGGTTGGAACTTCCACTGTTGAAGGGTTTGTCAACAAAGGCTGTGGTAGTTACATTTCCCATATAGCCTTGTGTGAAGTTCCTTTCAAACAGCTCCAGAAGCCTCAATCAGAATCCATCAGAATTGCATCAGCCAACAGAGACAGCTTCACTGATGCCTTAAATCGAGGGGAATTCACGGTAAAGGATGAAGCCATCGTCTCGGTGTCGGCTAACGTTCAGGATTTGCAGTTCCTACGCTCTTTAATAAATTCTAATGCACAATTTCAAGTGTTCAGCTGTGAACCTAGTACCGAGCCAGGGTCATTTGTTCCGTATTCTTACGTATGTGACCACATACCGCATTGTAAGAGTGGGCGTGATGAAACGATATGTTTGTATCGGGAATGTGATCCTTGGCCGCAGATGGAGTTCACATGTGATTCAGGTCAATGTGTTCCTGCATTATCTCGTTGTGATCTTTACAAGGATTGCTATGATGGAAGTGACGAAGAAGCATGTACCGAATGCAGGGTTCGCCGTTGCACAGATGGGACCTGTCTTCCAGGACACTATTTACACGATGGGGAAATAGACTGCGGCGGTTGTGATCTTGGAATGACAGTTTGCTATCACGATGAGACAGGCCCTATTAGCTACTTGTCTTACGACCCTTGTGCCTTCACGTGTAACAGATACGAATGCGTGGAACAGATTCAGCTGGGTGATGGTGTCATTGACTGCACGGGTCCCGAAGGGCCACTAGATGAAACACTAGGAAAATTAGAGCAAGAGAACTTCTGTTTGTCTAATGATATACCGACATGATCCCCTAAATGTGTGTATGTTAAAGATCGTTACAGCGGCGTGTTAGGCTGTAGAGACATGTCACACTTACACAGCTGCTGGAACTTCACATGTCAAGAAGGATATGTAAAGTGCCCAGGGTCATACTGCATTCCCTTGCACTATGTTCTTGACAGTAACAAGGATTGTCCGAAGGGAGAGGACGAGAAGAATATGGAGCCTACCGGGTGCAAGGGAAATTTTGCCTGTTGGGGTAGCAAGGTTTGTCTTCATCCAGACCTAGTTTGTGACGGGAGTCCCCAATGCCCTTCAGGTGATGATGAGCTCGACTGCAATGTGAGCTGTGCTTATGGCTTTCGCTGCATTGCTGGGACTGTTACTGTGAATCATGACTTCGATAAGTCAAGGCCTTTGCTCAGTTTATCTTTTATCAGTCCTCTTACACGGTACCTAGATCTGTCAGGAGTGGACTTATCCTCCAACTTTACATATGAAACACGCGGACAGTTTTATCATTTGTTGGAACTTCGCTTATCAGGTTGTAAACTGCGGGATGCATCTGGCGGATTTGCAAGGGATCTTCATCGATTAAGGACTGTGTATATGGTGGATGTAAGCTACAATCTCATCTCGGAAATCACAGAGCACAGCATGTTCTCATACATGCCTAATCTCCACCAGCTGGATCTTTCACATAATAAACTGCTGACAGTGTTGCCGCTTAGAGGTTTTCATTCGTTCTCAGAAATATCTTATCTTCAGTACCTTGATCTCTCAGGTACAGCCATTAAGCACATAAACCAGATGTTCCTGCAGGGACTGACACGATTAAACAAACTGAATCTTAGTTCGACGAACATTAAAGAAATTAGTAAAAACACCTTCCCTGTGAACTTTGTGCTCACAACGTTTGATCTTCGCCAGGTGCCTCTTGCGGATATCCATCCAGATTCCGTAAAAGAATTAACTGTCTACTCGAATTTGTATACGGACACCTACAAACTGTGCTGTCCTCAGATCAGAGGTCTAGGCATCCCTGAACATGTTTGTCATGCGCCACAAGAAGCCGTATCCTCCTGTTTTGATCTCGTAAGAGACGAGACACAGCGGGTACTTCTGTGGTTGGTCGGGATACTTGCTTTGCTGGGCAATGTTGTGGTCATAGTCTACAGAGTAATAATTGGCAAAGAAGTTCTCAAAAGATCATACGGACTATTCATTATCAACCTAAGCATGGCGGATCTCTTGATGGGTGTATACTTAATCATCATTGCTGGGACGGATGTGCGTTACAGGGGCAAATATGTTTTGCACGAGAAGACTTGGAGACACAGCGCACTGTGCCAGGCTGCGGGGGTGTTATCAACACTTTCCAGTGAGACTTCGGCTTTCTTCATATTTCTAGTCACAGTCGACAGATTCTTGGTTATTAAATTTCCTTACGGTGGATACCGTTTTTCTAAGGTCGGCACGGCTGTCAGCTGTGCAGCAGCATGGTGTGTTGGCTTCGTGCTGGCTTTGATTCCCGTGCTACCAGCGCTGTCAGATTGGAGAATATATTCCTCCAGCGGTGTGTGCCTGGGTCTACCATTAACTTCAAAACGTCCAGAAGGATGGGGATATTCGGTGGCAGTGTTCATTTTTCTTAATTTTATCATGTTCGTGATCATTGCCTGTGGTCAGTACCTCATCTACAGGGCCGTGTCAGAAAACAGAATGACGGGGACAGCCGTGACACAGAAAAGTGCCAGACGGGCTCAGGACATAATGGTTGCTAAGCAACTGTCTTTGGTGGCATTGTCAGATTTCCTGTGTTGGTTTCCAATAGGATTCATGGGCTTGCTGGCTCTCAGTGGTCATGTGATTTCAAAAGACGCTTATACCTGGTCAGCCGTGCTGGTCCTTCCCATCAACTCTGCCCTTAACCCAATGCTGTACACAGTGCCAGTTTTACTGGACAAGTGGAAAAAGTTCAAGACTGGGCGCTCAACATCAGCTGGTAGCAGTTCAAAGAGTTAGGTTAACGCCAATGACTTGTATTGTCCTTCTAGACATTGAGCCTTTCTGGGCCACAGTTTAAAAACGCCATGCTGGCGGACTGCATCATGAGGCTAATTAAAATGTTCCTGCATCATTGTCATTAGTGTTACTATGTATTTACGACTCTCTGGCTCTCTCTGTCTCTCTGTCTCTCTCTCTCTCTCTCTGTGTCTCTCTGTCTATCTGTGTGTGTGTGTGTGTGTGTGTGTGTGTGTGTGTGTGTGTGTGTGTGTGTGTGTGTGTGTGAGAGAGAGAAAAAGAGAGAGAGAGAGAGAGAGAGAGAGAGAGAGAGAGAGAGAGTGAGAAAATCCGTGACATTAATGTTTACAGCTTGAATCATCGCAGTTGAGATCATAAAAGCAAATCAATGGCGGTTTCGTCTATGCCAGAGGCCAATAAATATTTCAAACACTGCCAATCAAACTAGTTACAGAATCTGTAACTCTGTATCTGCTCTTTAGGTAAAATCTTCCGATCGCCACAAAATTACCAGCAATTCAACAAAGAAGCTCCAAATCTGAATGTCTGTGAGCAGTGATAAAATCATGTAAAGATAAAATCGATCATTGTTTTAGCCTGAAGGGAATATGCCATACAGTGCCATAGCATGTTTCATCCATGATAACAAGTTACATAAACAACAAGTCACATAATATATTTATACATTATTAGTCGCCGCATAGCAGCGTTCTGGTTTTTCCTCCTCCACACCCCTTCCCCCAACTCAGTCCGAAAGTCATATTTTCATTCATCCCAAAACTGAGTGGAGAAATAAGTGTCTTTCCTAAGGACGCCACAACGTAAACCGCCCGCCCCAAGATTCGACCCCACTAACTTAGACCTTGTAGTCTTTAGTTTATGAAAACCACGCACAATCCCCACGGCCACGCTGTCTCCATCCGCGCTGGTGATCAGAGTTGATGAAGGTAAGACCAGTGAAATAAAGAAAACAGTGTGCTCGATTTCGCCGCATATAATCCTTTCCTTACCCATTTCTCTTTGCTAAAATACTGACAAACGCTTGCTCATTTACGGCGAATTCGAGTTCACCCAAAGAAAAGACTGGAGTTCGTCACGAACCAACTCTTTAAGATGAAGAAAAAAACAAAGATGATGATTAAAAATGTCTGCGAGAATAAGCAGCCTTGGGGTGATTATAAACAGTCTGGCTGAGTCAGTCACTTTAAACTCAGCTACAGTTAAGTTCGTCCTCTCAGGGACGTAACTGCCAGTCAGGAATGTTTATATTGCTGACTCCAGTGAATCGCAATCCATCGAACGCTAAACAAAGATCTTGGTCGAGTTCTTATATATTGCCTTCAAGTTTTCATCAGATGTATTCAGTGTAGGTCATTGGCCAATCATTTGTTAACCTTGCATGAAACACTCAAGCTAGAGACCTATGGCCGTATGCATAATCCAAATGTTAGTTAACGTATTGCGTTAACCACAGTGAACACTACTAATGTTTTGGGAGTTTTTCATGGTCACTGTAGTGCGTTAACTAACGTAAGGATTATGTATATTATTATGGCCACTGAGTTGTTGGAGGGGTGTGGGGTTGGGGTGAGGGATGGAAAAGAAGGGAGGATAGAGGAAGTGGGGAGGACCCAATAAGGAAAGACTTTCAAGAAAATACAGGCTTCTCCAGTGGCCGTATGCATAAGCCTTACGATAGTTTTAACGCATTGTGTAACTGCAGGATACTCCCACAACATTAGTAGTATTCACTGTAATTAATGCACTACGTAAATTATCGTATGGATTATGAACACGACCACAGGACACTCCATATCTACGCCACTGAGAAGTAAGGAGGAAAACGGAGTGACATAATTTGTTTTTACTATATCATACAGAAGAAATGACTCCTGCTGGTAGCTTTTAATGTAGGGGAAACAAGATTATTCTAAATACATGTAGGGGAAAATTGTATCATAGAAAAGAGAGGGGGAAAAATACGTACACTCCTACATGTACTTTCCACCCTATCATAGTCATTGCTTTTTGTTTCTTCTTCTCTCTGCCTTGACTCTCTTATTCCACCCACCCCCATCCTCTTTTACCTTTCCACCCAAACTCCCCTTTGCTTGAATATTCGTCACCCACTGTCTCCTCCTGTGCACCAAAGTCATTGATGACACCCTGTAAGACAATGTGAACTGAAGTACAGCCAAATTTGTTTTGTTTTTCATTCTAAGGCTGGTTTACTTTCGAAACCGGGGTCGGGGGAGAGGGAGGGAGGAGATGGAGTGAATACTCGTCTTTTTTTTTTTCAAATCATGTTTCTTTGAAAAGTGCTGACCGAGAAAAGCAACCCTCAGGATAGTCACCCAGAAAAGCGTGCTGAGCTGTGATCAGTGGTCACTCAGAAGCACTATAAAACCCAGTTCCCGCTCTTCCGTTAGCCATTTCCACGACGCATCTTGGTCGAGTGAACCTCAGTGACTGAAGATCAGATCATCCCCAGACAACCGTTGAACCCTGAACAGATGCAGGTGAGAAAAGGAAAAAAAACGTCTTTGAAAGTTTGTAACAGCTTTTGTAAGCTGATGATAAACCCATAGCAATAACCACATAGTCAAGACGTATCTCTTGCCAGTCGTTAGTGATGTGAGGCCATGCCAAACCACAGACTAGAATTGTGCAGTAGTAGGAAAGATTTCCGCATGCAACTCAACATACTAAAGAGGGATTATTTTGATGGGGGTGGTATAAAAAAAGTGGGGCATGGTTTTTTGTGGGGGAAATAAAGAAAGAAAGAAAGGAAAATGGCAAGTAAGTTTGCTTCTTCAATATTGCGTGCTTGCGGGTTTTCATGTTATGGCACATGGTCATTTTGACATAATGATACACATTTCAAATGGTCTGTGAATATCTGAAGGAGAAAAACACCATACATAATATTAGTACATGCACAATGTGGATTAGAACCTGTGACCGCCAAGTCCTTAGTCTGCGGTATAGCCGATATCACCAAATGACAAGTTGTAGGTGAGTGGAAATTTGGTGGTCATATACTAAAATTGAAAAATAGCGCCATATTAATGAGTGCACATGCTTTGTTTCATGAATATAAATGTAAAGACAGGTAGAAAT
>JAWQUT010000268.1:96084-106318 GCA_033807755.1 Ellobium chinense
AATGCTTAGAACACATCTGGAGGTGAATGTTATTTACTTGCTATGATCTTTTGGTTCTCAGCACTGCCTCCATTTAATTCCCTTTATATTCCTCAACTCATAGGTCTTGTGACTCACGTATGACAAACATTTCCAGGGTCCATTGTAGTGCTTGGCTTGACTGTAGGCTTTTGTGCTGGACACCGCTTCGAGTTTTCTTTTAAATTGATATGGACCAATGTCAGTATATAAAGGTACACACATTCTACTCCTTTGCAACGTCTTAGCTCAGATAAATTCTTCCTTTTTCATCTGTGGTAAATGAAGAGCAGAATCGTTTGCTGGAATTGTGGAAACCATCAGCGAGTCGTTGCCTCGAGTTCAAACCCTGCCAAAACTTTTTCAGAGTCTACTGAATAAACATAAGTCAGTTTTGTCTCAACAAATACTTTCATGTACTTCCTTGCCAAATTTAAGGTAGAAGTCAGTGGCATATTTCCATGGGTCACTTAAACATACACTATATTACTTGTATATCTTTTTTCCATGTCGAGAGAGCGGATTACTAGGGCTGTGTTGTGTTTGCTCAGACATACTCTTCATATCATTTGACGATAAACTTCTTGACAAATCATAAAGTTAATTGAACATGGTATTCGATGTTGATTTTGAGTGATCTGCCTCACTCGAGCAGTATGTTAATTCTATGAACATGTACGATACAATATATTTGACTCTTTGAACATTTTCTCCGGCTTTACTGATAAGAGATTATGGTGATACACATCTAAATAAATTGAAAGATACCGTAAACTAGAATTAAACAAGCCAGCCATTTTTCTGGTGCATAAAACTCGGTCACACACGCTGTAGTAGACTTATGATTAAAAGAGAAATTTATCATAGAAATTAATATTGATAGATCTGACATGATCAATTGTTGTGCAAATCTTCGAATTCATTAAGTCCTCGTTTATAGTGATTAATGTTTTAGCGATGAATACGCACTGCTTAATGGAACTCCATATACCCAGCGTCATTATTTGCATCATTCGCGAGCAGAGCTTTATCAGCTGTACGAATGCGGTGTTCTAATGCAGCATCACAGATACAAATTAATACCAGACTAACAGATTTGTAGACATCGGATGCAGACCTTTTTCATCAGCGCAAATTTGTGTACCTAACCTGCTTAATATTAACTTGTGCTGGGACATTCTCAGAGACACATAGGTACTTGATCCTGTGTACGATATGGATTTGCAATAGTGTTAATATGGGGAAAACAGATTGCAGGAGCTGCATTATCTTCTCTTGGGAACAGATCCTATCCCACCCTCTATCTCCCTGATCCATATCACTGCTGACGTAAATCTAAGAAAACGAAATTTTCATCTACTTTAGACCTTAGATCGATTGCTATACGCTGGATCCTGTGTCTTCATTGCATGACTCGGTTCAAGTTTTGTTTTTATCAAGCACAGTGTGAGCTCATGCATGCATTCGCACCGCTACTAACACTGTTCACTTGCATGTCGGCCGGCCAGTTTGTAGTTGTGATGCTTCAAAGAAACACAGCACTTCGAAGTATTTTTAGACATACCAGAGTCAGTAAGGGCTTCAACCGTGGTTTAAGAGAAGAGGGGAAGCCAAAACGGATTTAAAAACTTTCAAAATACAATTTGTACCCAGTTTCTTATGCAGTGCGTTTCTCTCAGTTTGTTAGTTACCACAAAGAAGTTTCTAATGATACTAAATTCAAAGCTCAGTTTGATCTAATAAACAAATTTTCGGGAGGATTTCCATATGTGGTTACTGGCGATATGGAGTTACGCTCGCTTCGACTGATGCTCCTGTCTCGATGGGCATTAGTGTTAGGGTTAAGGGTAGGGTTAGGTTTTGGATTGTATTAGTAAGTTATTCGGAATTAAGGTACTGACCGTAGTTGTAGGAGTTAGCACATGTGGAAATCCTTCCTAATTTTCTATAATTTCACCTATAACTTTCTGCTAAGATGAAAAACTATTGGATGTTTGGCACAAGGCCAAGATAGTGTAATGTTGTAGACAACGTTTGGCGAGAATAGTAGGACAGAGCAAATCTAGAGCATGACCCCTAAATGTAGGATCCTCGTTACAGCAGTAATTAATTCAATAATTTAGTGACTTGTGGCTATTGATTACAGAAGCATTCCCATATACATGCTCTTCAGTTAGACATTGCTTCGTGGTGCGGTCACTCAGTTTTTCCGTGATTAGTACAAGTGGCCATATTTTAAAAATTTGCGATGTAGCACTTGTCTAAAAAACACAAAAAAAACAGCAAAAAAATCGTTTCATTACTGCTAAATCTTTGGGGTTTACCATTACGCCAACTATAGCATAGTTTGAAATAGTTTCAGGGTTTTAGCAATCGTTTATAAGAAACCGAGACTAAAACCCATTCTCGTTTTCACTTGCGTACCTTATTCCTTGGTATGTCTTGAGCAATACAACGGTTAGAATGGTCAAGAAGACGTTATCATCAAAAGTGAACAAAATATAGAAAGTTTGGACTAATTGAACACTTTCGAAATGCTGAAAACTAAGTCAATCATGTCTAGCGAGGTTTGGAAAAGTTTTTATCCTGAATCAGAACACGTGGCACATGACTTGCCGGTGGTTTCCACACCGCTGACGGGCGAAACAGTTCGCAAGTGACTACAGCTTAATTAGGATAAATCCATCAGATCAAAAAAGGGGTACAGAGGAGCAGAACATGTGTACCTGGAGATATTGACTGGCCCAGGAAACTTTCATCTTTGTCACTTTGGAAATAACTCTTGAATATCCAGAACAAGAAATAAAAGCTCAATTAGTACTGAAATGACTGGACCAGTGCGAACTCTAAGAAGACGATATAAGTATAGTATATAAAAGGAAACCAGAGAAGCAAGAGACCATAGCAAGTTCATAACACCCTTCTCTCTCAGGTATGATCTGGATAGTATATTCCAAAGGAAAGGAATAGGTACCTTCATAAGCATTGCCTTTTTTTTTTTTTTTAGCTTTTACGGGATCTTGATATTAGCTTGTCACTGAAGCTTGCAGCTTAATAAAGGGCTCAGTGTAGGGAAGTGCATACTGGATGGAGCTGTGAAAATGCTACTTAAATAGGATCTTTTACATGACCTTGCTAGGTAGAATCAAACTTAGCACCGAAAATACTGACAGATAATAAATACAAGTATAGCGCTACCTTTAAAGAAATGCGCGAATTCTTATCACAGTTAAGTCATTGAATAATAGAGGTCTAGAGCACATTACATTATGTCTACCCTGTTATTATCTGACGACCCTACTTCTCATTCTAATATATTGTTGTATCTGTGTCTGTGGGAAACGAAGCACCAAGTGAAGGCTATAAAGTCAAAGATCAATAGCTGAATTGCAATGGTGGCCTATCGAAATTTGGGAACTGAAATCTTATAAGCTACTGAACTCTTGTGTCGATTTAGCCTTAATAACTCATGCTGCTTAAGTACTGTTTAGCACCACCTCTAGATTGGAAACTCTTACAGCCAGATTGACATGTTCATTTTCTGGTTAAAGAAAATTGACGATTGAAAACAAAGCTGACTCCCTATTGTCAGCACTATCTTTACATGGTTCCTTCATCCTGGGCTGTCAATGGGCACAAGATACCAGATGCCTATGTTGTAGCTTGCTTAATGTGTAGCATCAAGACAGTTTAGGAGTGTAAGATATAGGTAATATTTTGTGTTAATTTAGGAGTATAAGATATAGGTAATATTTTGTTTTAATTTAGGAGTATAAGATATAGGTAATATTTTGTTTTAATTTAGGAGTGTAAGATATAAGTAGTATTCTGTCACGTTATAGCTGTTTACAAGAATAATATTAAGGGACCAAACCGAACTTAGCTCTAAGTAGCCTGTTGTATCACAATAGCTTTGTCCAATCTTGTTAGCAGCTTCTTTACTGTACTAACGGAATTAGTGTAAGACTAGTGGGCACCAGATATTACAGAAATTTCTTGATTTGTCATTCTTAAAATGGTGTGTTTTTATTTGTAAATTTCTAAGTATTTCACTGCAATGTGCCGGAAAGAAAGGAGTGATGCAATGGCATAATATTTGGCTCCAGTAACACTCTGTCACTAACTGTTACGAGTATGTTAATAGGTTGCGCATTTTGCAACCTCATCAAGATCAACATTAAATTGCCAGGCCACAAGGCTAGGGACTCATAATTTCACCATTTATGGGAACAGTAAAACATGTTTAGTGAGGAATAACATTTATTCTATTTTGGCCCTGATTTTGTTTTCGCAAAAGAGCGTTCCATCCACGTAGTCCTGTAATTTCCATTCCACTGAAACACAATCTGCCCCACAGAATCAGCTCCAGACGGAAATGCACTTTGAAATAACGTAGAAGCAAATTTATTCTCAAAATGAAGACAGCCGTGAGGAAACTGCATTTCTAACATCGTTAAACTCTTAGTGCTGCTTTTTATGTTTATTTTTATCCACAGCGTTATTTCAGAGCGGATGGGCGAAGGCAAGGGAAGATATCAGATGGACAACGGTAGGTTTTTTTCACTGTGCTTAATTTCAGCTTAATCAAACGCGCAAAACACACTGGACAAGTAGCTCAACATTTTGCTTTCAACATTTGTGCTTATTATAGTCTACATATCTTATCTCAGAATAAACTGCACTGATGCAGAAATGTCCATTTCTTTGTATGAAGATGATCCCTTTTCCTTGCCGATGCTTGAAGATGAAAAAAAAAACAATTTTTAAAAAAACATGCATATTCATAGAAATGTAGTTCATATCCTTCTTCTCGGATGAAAACTTTATTTCTTGTAAATTTGGAAATGATAGGTGCAGTAGTTACTAGTTTAATTATCTTGACACTTTTGTTACTATTAATAGTAACACGGCTAACTTTTATCCAAAAGTCCTTCTCTCGGAATAGTTGTTTTGTTATTACGAATCAAACCATGTTCCAAATGTCAGAAGCTAAGAATTTTATCACTGTACTGAAACCACTGCCATTCTTGAGCAGCTTGTTACACTCTATAATCACGTTGTGGATTTGGAAGGGGCGAGGGCCTGCCTGGGGGTCTGAGGGAAAGAGAGACCAGACAAATTTATATAATTTGTAATATATTATGAACATGTATATGTATATATTAAAAATGTGTGATGTCCTGGAGCTAGCCTCCTCTAGCCATTTATTTACTTAAACCAGATCAGAACCCTCTCGCGCCTCCATTTTTTTTTTTAACCTCATGCTTTCTAGATTTTTCAAAACACTAGCGAATGTAATTTCAAAGGGATTTTTTTCAATGGAGCTGGTGCTGGTGCTGGTGCTGGTGCTGGTGCTGGTGCTGCTCCTCCAGGCTAGCTAATAGTCCACCGCTGGTTTTCTGTGCTGAAATGACAGAGAAATAACAATTAGACAGTAGCAAAGAATTTTGAGAATTATGTATTTAACTTGCCGGCATCAAAAACTCTGCACCATATTATGGACTGAAATGGGCACATCCATCACTGAACTTCATTAAAACGGTTGTAAGTTGTGAAATTCAATAAATCTTATTTTTTTTTTTAAACGGTCATTTTCTTCAAATGCAAGGAACGGTAACTCTCGCACTACGTTCCACCCGGAACGGCTCTCTTGCCGTTTTCTGTTGTAATTTTGACATTGTAAATCTGAGAACCAGCTGCACAGGTTTGTACTTTGGCATGAATATTCATTAAGATATCATACGCAATTTTCAAACACTTTGAAAATATCAGTTAACTTATAACATCAATAATGTCTTTAAATAAACAAAGATAAAAAAAACAGAATATCCCATACGTAAAAAGTTACCGGCACCAGTCTTATGTTAAAGTGTTCGGGACAAACGACACGTATAAAGGGTAAATAGAAGATATAAATCAGTTGTTTTCGAATACCGGCCGTCTTTGCAGGCGGTCGCTATGTGGAAATAGTTTTTGGACCAGATTCGACTGTAATAATTTCTCGCACTTATTCCACATTCTCCTCGGTCATTTTTTGAGGTTCGGGAAATTAAGCATTCTCAGCCTGTTGCTCAGTGCTAAACAGTGAGACAGATATGGTTAAGCTTGTAAAATTGGGGTATAATAATGAGTCAAAATTCTGTTTGTTTTTAAAACAGGATGTAAAAGATAATGGAAGATCTAAGGAATATAAAGAAAATATCACAAACATGACTTAGGCATGGCGAATTGTCATTTGTCCTAGCTTCTGTAGTCATTAGGGCATATAGGTTACTTCCATTTCGATGTTTAGATAAAAATAAGATTAATAAGTCTCGTATCCAGTCATGCCCACTCACGCGACGTCACATTACAGCCGAGATCACGGAAGCACGTTCAGTTCCCTGGGAAGTATATAATAGTATATACAGCACCGATGCCATTTATAGGTATTGATCACTAGCATTCTGACAATGTATTTCACTGTCTATAACCAGATGCCCATTTTATAGCCGGATGGACTGACGGAAATATGTACAAGAAATATGCCTTCCCAAGGTATGATAACAGAACCATAGAGGGACTTGAACCCAGGATCTTCAGATTCAATGGAGCAACCATTCGGCCATGCTGCTCTACAGGGGGCCAGAAGGTATGAACACACAGAATGTTCAAAATCAAAATGCCACTTATCCAGAAATGTGAACCTACCCTTTGAAAGAGTCTTCCCTTGGCTGAGACAGCTCTCTTTACTTTTTGGGTTCATTTGATGAATTCTTTCCAAGATTTGATTTTATAAAGCGAATTAAATTTCTCTACTGAATCTGCTTTGCTTTAAAAGTAAAATGTTTTGACATTATTCTTAATTTGTATAGAGCTGACTTACCCTGCTGATTAAATGGATATACTTTCACATTTAAAACCCTTATAATATATGCAAAGAAAAATTACAACTTAAGCTGAATGCAAGTATTAAATTGATTATATAAAGACAAGTCTGGACGGGATTAGTTATATCTAGAAGAAAGTTTGAAATTTTGTCTCCACTAATGAGACATATTCAGAGATTTTTCCCCCGGGAGCTGTCCCCTCCACAGCATTCAAGTTTACTTCACAGATCTCAATATGTATGTTTGTAAGCAATCTAAAGTGACCAAAAAGCATGTAGATACATGCAAAAGTTATGTTTTAAATAGGCGGACAATACTCCTAACGTGTTAAGCTTATCCTTCCACGCAGTATTGTGGGTGAAATGTTGCAGTAAGTATTTTGCATGTAATAACTTTCTTCCATTTCTCTCCAAGCTCAATTTTTCAACGTGAAATTTCCTGCCAATCCTCCTCCTCCTAATGGAAGTAGTATTTATCTTCTACTGTTCATTTATTCCGTCTTGAGCAACTAAACACAAAAAGAAATATCCCGAGCACAGCTATATGTCCCAAAGTAATTTATCAAAATACAGTAATGAAACTTTGCAATCTTGTACAAACATGTTTCTTTGCTGTGCAGCAGTGGCGAAATTTTCCTCATTTTCATTTCAGTGGTGTCTTTTTTAATTGGCAAATAGGTTAAATCAAAATTCAAGAAATACCAAGACCATCAAATAACATGTCCTCCCTTCTTAAAAGCATAGCAAAAGGTGTTGAGCATATGCAAGAGCTGTGTAAGAAATATGTTTGACATATTTGCGGAAAGTTTATGTTTTAGCGACATTTTCAAGAGGGTCGCCACGGAAACCACGATTTTCGTACATGTTCTTTTCAAGCTACCTCAATAACGTCGAGTTGTGACTGAGATAAGTCATTTAAAATGGAGAGGCTATTTGTTAAAACACTGAAAAGTGTGTCAGGGTCATGGGCAAGAGAGTTTCCCATATGATGATCAGAAAAGAGGTCGATACTTGGGGTATAAAATTAGGTTAGTGTTCCTATGTACATGGGTAGTACATCTGACTTCCAAACTGAACGACTTGAGTTCCATTCAAGGCAGAGACAAGAAACTTTTCTAACTGTAGGATTTTCCAGAACTGATCTTTCAGTGTGTTATCAAAAATCTCTCTTGGCACATTGGACAGACACTTTTGGACGGCTTAGTTATCAGTTTCTTGCAATTCCTCTTGTAAGAATTAAATTGTTATGCCTATATTTCTTTAAAGTGATGGTATTACAGCGACAGATACAAAAAGCACAGTCGAACGGAATTCCATATTGCCAGCCAGTATGCAGTAATGAGAGGATATCTGCCTTTGCAGGGGCAGACAAGTGCGAAGTTGAGATGATGCATCACAAACTCAAATCTTTACTAACGTTTTAAGAAATTGGATGCAGACTTTATGAACACTGTTAACACGCATTTATTGACAAATACTGAAAAATAGTGGGTTAGGTGAAGTTTGTGAATGGGGAGAGGGTGGTGGGAGGAGGTAGAGTTGAGGGCATTCAGACATTAATAATATATCATAGGAAAGGGTGGAATCACGATTCAGTAGAGAGAGGGGGAAGGGGAAAGAAGAGATGCGTATCCATCGAAGCTCAGCAAAGACTGATTGGCTCTTCCTTAGCGTAGTGGCTACTATAAGGAACCTAATAAAATATAAGTCTACTGTATCTAGACTAGAACATATTTAAAATAATTTATACTCTGCATCCAATTTCTTTGCATGATTTATATTTCTTTCTCCAGCACAAAGAGCTCACGCATGCACTCGCACCGTTATTAACACTTGTTTACTTGCATGCCGGCCGGCCATTTGTATTTGTGATGCCTCATAGAAACAACGCACTACAGATCATGTGGGATTTTGAGAAACATAGGGGAAGAGAGAGGTTAACTATCAGAGAAAATAACTAAATTATATACATAGTCATGCTAGCAGAATACACAGATTACTTACATAGTGTATGCATCTGTCGCTGAATAGTAGGCACCATGCGTTGACGTGTTAGATGAGAATGGTCAATTTTTCTTGCCCACTCAGCGGATGTAAACTTCAAAACATGCTAAAATCGTCCGTTAGTGCAAACTTCGCTGGCTAGAAAATGCTTCGAACATTTTTTAAAAAATCGTCTCTGAAGCCCATGATCATATTTATTTTTTTTTTGTTAGAGTGAAACATTGGTGTTTTTTTTAGATTAAAACGATAGCATGTTTTAAGAATACAAAAATACACAAACATGTAATGAGGCTGTCATGGCAAAGATAGAGAATATTGATAACCGTGACAAACGAAACCACTGATCTCTGTGCTTTTGTGCTCAACATGTGCACTCCAAAGAATCTTAAAGATGATGCAGATTTTAAGCAGCATAAGAAGTTTTTAACTTCTTCAGATTTGTAGGCGCATATGTTACCAAAAAGAGTTAATTTTCATGATGCAAGTTGAAACTGAAGAAACTAAACACAATACAAAATCAACGGTAAAATCAGTGTAAAGCCAGGGCAACCTGTCGCTGCGAACATTCGAATAGCAAATTGACTACGATATCGATATCTGAACAATTACTGCAGCTTCGATATCGGGCTTCGAAATAGATATTTCAGAGATCTGTGAAGTTTACAACATTAAACCACCCATTCTAAGAAGCCCCAGATTCCCAAAGGTTGGATATGGGATGGGGCAGGGAAGGACAGAGAGAGCAGGTTAAGATTGACGAAAGAAAAGCAGATCTGTAGCCGGTCTAGTTGTCTCTAGCTCGTGTATTTTGCTCATGAAAATCAGCCCAGCCAACAGATCCCCCTGGTTTAAAGGCAGGCAATGATAGATTTTGCTACATTTATCGCTTTAAGTAATATTTAGTTAATGTATGCATGAAAAGAAGTGCCTTGAAGTATGACACACCAAGAAATGTTTCTTTTCAAAATAACGGTTGCTGTGGCGATCATCTTGAAAATGTGGCTCAAACATAACTTCCCGCAATATGTGAAAACTATTATACAGCTCATGAATATCCTCAACACCCTTTGCTATGCTTTTAAAAAAGAGAAGACATGATATTTGATGGTCATGGTATTTCTTAAATTTTGATTAGATCTATTTTGCTAATTAAAAAAGACACCACTGAAATGAAAATCAGTGGAAAATCTCGTCACTGCTGTACGGCAAAGAAACATGTTTGTACCAGGTTGTAAAGTTTCATTATGATATCTTGAAAATTACCTTGGGAAGTTGCGAAACTCTGATGACTACCTGAGAAACATAATAATATGGCTTTGAGAAATAACCACGGCCCATCCCCCC
>JAWQUT010000268.1:106329-132055 GCA_033807755.1 Ellobium chinense
TTTCCTCCTCGAAATAGAGCATAAATGCAGCGTAGATGGCATAACACATAGCAGAAGCTAGTTTTTGAAATGTATGGGAATTTTTAGGAAAGGAAGAGTTTTAAATTTCCTCATACAGAATCTACTTTGGTCACTCGAGGGATAAACTGAGGTTAGTTCTGTAATTTCAAATAAACATCTTAGTACATTTTAGCAAGTGAGCACGAAAGAACAGTTTTAAGCAAGTTTTTGGTTTTGATAGTCTCCAATGAGCCAATAAAAATTGATGTTTCCGATGGCAACCATGAGTGCGATTTTTTTTTGGTATTATATGATTGTTTCACAAAAATACGAAAGTTGGAGTTACTATCTGGCTAGTTATGGATCATTAAGTAGATAGCTGCTATCGGATTTATAATTTTAATAACCAAGATGTCTCAACGCTGCCCGAGAACTGGGAGTGCGGAAGATTTTGAGACAAAATTATTTGATCAAACCTATATGGAGTATGATCACAAAGGCCAACTTAGCAACTGTCTGTTTCAATGGTATGCAATCGACTGACAACTCGCAAGTAGATTTTAGGCCTATGAAAATAAGATCTGCCCTGCCTTTTGCTTTTGATGGTAATAATAATATGCTTTTTAAATCTCTTTGAGGTGTATTTCTTGCACCGCTCTTTCCATGTCTGCTGGGAGGCAATTACTGGTTATTTAGTAATAGTGTCAGTATTAGAATTAGTATTAGTATTCTCTTATAAGCATGAGTCTAATTAATTCTTTTCTTTTCGTTCTACCTGTTCATGCCGATGGGAGACCTGAATCCTTATGGCGAAGGTGCAAGAGATTTCAAACTATGAAACTACAGTGCCGACCAATTCAACGCAAAAGCGACACTGAATGAAAAGGCTTGCATGACAACCTCGTTAACAAGGTCGAGCAGAGGAAGCTGGGATGGTATCAACGGGCCGGCCAAGATCTTCTTTCATGGGACGCTGAAAGGACCGAACATGACATTATATTATGTGAACAAGGAATCACCGAACAGACAGTGTATCAGAGTGGACAGCTGATTAGCAGAACTGATACTGGTCGATAGCTGGCAACATTAGCAGAAATGTTTGTACATTTTATCTGAAGACCAAGAAGTGTAAATGGACATGCGAAAGTTTAGTATTAATTTTTTGATTAACAAGTATGTAAATGTTTTATTGCCTGCTACGTTTTGGATATTTTTTTTAAAACATTGACAAATGAGCTTAGACTTTGACATAGTAGCTGACAAATTTATTTGGCCTGTTTTCATGCACCTGCTGATGCATCTTATGATCTATATAGTTTTGTTAGTGCCTATAATCACTCCAAATTCATATGAAGTGTACACCACATCACTCATTTTCCTTATCCTAAGCACCTAAAGAAATTGGACCAAAACAGCACTGACCATCTGTGTCCTTATGCATAATCTTTACATTAATCAACGCACTGCGGTAATGATGATTAGTGACATTTTATGTGCACAGCTTAGTGACATTTATGTGCACAGCTTGTCAAGTTCAGGTTTAGTAATAGTTGTCAGTCTGATTATCCTCTTTTGTGAAGCTTCTCACACGAGAGTTTGTTTTCAAGTTCAGATCTCATATGGACCGTTTCGGCAGAGGTAGTCATCCCATTATGTGGCATTTCCTGATGTTACGATCAAACTACATGTTACATGATAGAATCAGATTCTGATGTGAATTTCACCTCTAACTGGTAACGTGTAGTGTGGTCATATCACCAGGAAATGCCATATTATTATGCGGAAGCCTACTTCTGCCACAACGGTCCGTTCGAGAGCCAACTTCAAAACAGAAGCTCTCCAATATTTTACTACAACGTTCGGTACTTACTCACATAGAAACGATTATTGTCATCGCCATTCGCCTGTAACATGTCATTTTTCATTGAAACACATTTTAATTCCAAGAACTCAGAAATTTGATTTTGAGTTGGCGCACTAACCATGGCATCTCTTACCACTGTAAGAAATTACATGAGAGCATTGGTGCTGAATGCACCCTTAGTAACATTCAACATACAGAGTTAATGGAAATATTACGATGACAAGAGATCCCAGGCTTTCAAATGTCTATAAATATGTTGACTTCCAAGACTAGGTTTGACACAGATCTTTTAATACCTATGTGCATCTCTTAGATTTATTCTTTACCTGTTCTGAATTTGACACAATATTCTTCCGCCTGAAATATCAAGATCATATCAAATGAGACTATGTGGTGAATAGCCAGATATAATTATTGTTAAAGCTCCAAGCTGCAGATTGTTAACTCCTCCCTTACGCGCCAGCTTGAGCTGACGAACGAGTTGATTGCTGAAGTCGCTGAAGTCACGGACAAGAAAATAAACAGGACATTGCGCACATACCAGCTTGATTAGTTGGCTCGCTTAGGTCGCGAGGTCATGTTTATCTTCTACACGTCAGTTTCCAACTAGTTGGTCAGCGAAAGTTGGTATGTGTGCAGTCGGTCTAATAAGGCTATAATGCATCCTTGACTCTTTCAAAACGTTGAAGTGTTTTACTGACCATAGATAAACGACTCAGTGGTACCAATTATAATGCAAAACAATGGAACTTTTATGCCATTGCTCTATTGACTGTAAGTTGTGTGATAAATTGATCTTGTTGATTGCTTCACCTTTGTGTCTTGTCTGTTTATGAGCCTTTTTCGCCATGCTCTTGCCAGTAAAGATTTAAAATCTTTGTAGTTCAAGAAAACCATCCGGAGGAGTGCAGAGTTCATTTTGATGCTTTCTTGAACACCACTCTCTTCTTCCTCCTTAAATAAGAGCTTTGAGTGCATGGCGAACGAGGGTAAAGGTGTACATAGTTTACAAGAATGATCAGGTAGATTAGGCTGAATATTATTAAACACCGATATATGAAATTGGACAATATGTACTTGCTTTCTTCAAAATGTCATTACCATGTCGTCACGCTTATTCCATTTTGTTTATATCATTTTTATTAGGTTTTAAGAATTCAGCTCTCTTAGCCAGTTGATGAATGCAAAACAATGAGGCAGGTGTGGTTTAGCTTACAAAATTGGGATATAATGAGTCAAAACTCGACCTTTTTAACAGGAAAAGGAAGATAAACGGAAGATCATAGTAATACGAACAACTCAAATCGGAGAAAAAAAGACTGACTAGGGCAAATGCGGAGATGCGGAGAGAGCGTGTCACTGTGTTACCCTGCATACGAATGAAATGGTTGTCAGTCAATGTACGCCTGCTGACTGTTAGCTTACTGCAACGTTTGACGGTCCTAACTTCACTGGCGATCTTGAAATTTACACCAAATTCCTACCTAAGCTGCCTGTTTCCACTTCCCACCTCACTGAATCTGGGGTATGTTTTCAGATCATCAGACCTGTTTTGGTCGTCAAAATGTTACAAGTAAGGCACAACAAGCTTGGGCCGCAGACACTGGCAGCCACTTTGGAAAACAGAAATTCACACTTTTGAATATGTAAAAAGTACGAGATTCTTGTTTTACTTGTGTATACATTGTCATAAACAACTTTCTCATCGTGTTGGTGTGGTAACAGATGGGGTAGAGTTGTCTTGTAATGTTGGTTGTCCATGTCTGTTCGCCCATCATCAATGTGCTAAGCGTTTGCATTTCATGGTCACGACACTGTCGGAATTCCAAGAAATTTCACTCAGATACATCATCCACCTATTAGAAATCCCATGATTTTGTAGGAGTGTGTAGGAGTGTTTGAGCCATTTTTCTTGGATACCGAAACCGTTCTGCCCATTCAATGTTATTGTAGACACTGGATGGGGCATCAGAGATGGCCAGCCAACTCTATTGCAAGAGCACTTGTGTTCATCCACTACACTATACTGCATTTTACATCGTTGTACGCATATAAACAGCTGGTGAGCTTAAAATGTCTGTTTTATATTCGTATATATAGTGTTGAAATGGAAATGATTGTAAATGCTATAGAGTGTCTCTGTGTTGTGGTAGAAAATGGTAATTTTTTAAATGAACAATTTGATTGTTGCCTCACAGTATGATGTGTTCTTCCATTATAAATGTACATGGCCAAACTTTACTGCTGTTTATGAAAACTGCTACAAATTCCTTCCTGCACTGCGCTCCATCAAGTAAATTTGAGTAGTTTCCATTGACTTCAGCGCTGTGGTCATTAAGGTTATGTATGCGCTTACATCATTCCAGGAAGCGCACAACATTCCCTTCTATCCTAGTAAAATTGTTGGTCTTCGTATCGGATAAATGAACACGACTTTAATCTACTAACTGGCAGCCAATGTTTCATCACTTGAGTTGTATGTCCATTCATAACTGGAAAAATGCAGTTAAACAATGAAGTACTAAACGATGTGGACTTTCAGTCTATTCAACATTTCCATTACCAATGTGCTTAGTAGACATTTTATATATAATTAAATCTTTCTTGGCATGGGTGAAAATCTTTCGAATCCGAAATGGTCTATAATTTTGCCACGAATTAAAATTGTTTTTAGTAGACACATTGCCACCATGAGTTTTATGGGGAGGACTGGGGTCACTGCTGTAAAAGGTTTCCTGTTGTCTGCCGGACTCATTGCTTCTAGATTATAGCTGTCACTACAGCTTTTATTTAGAAGTTCGTAGCTCCTGTAGACTGTCATGGTAGTGGCAGGTACGCGCATATGGCATTTCCTGCTTTTACGATCATATTGCACGTTATTAGGAGATCCACATCTTATTCTAGTTCGTAACACCAAGAAATGTAATGCACGCATGCCTGCCTGCGCCATAATAGTCCGTATGAGATCCGAACTTCTAAAAAATCGCTCTATTAGTCACCAGACGCATGTCTTGTAATCTAATACAGTAGCACATCACAAGCTCGAAATTCCTGGTACCTTGTAAATGGTGTGGAGTTTATGTGGTGTTTGACGTTGTGGGTGATATCATATAAAGGTTTATTTAGTTTTAAGTTAAGATCTATTACGAACTATAATGGCAGATGTAGACAAGTGCATATGGCATTTCCTGGTGTTTCGATCACATTGCGCGTTACGAACTAGGACTTGAACTTCACATTTGTTCTAGTTTGTAAGGTGCAATATGATCGCAAATCAGTAAATGCCATGCGCCTGTCTACTTCTCCTGCAGCAGACCGTAACGAGATCCGAACTTAAAAATAAACCCTAATACACATTGAGTATCAAAGAAGAGTGAGTATATGTTTTCTCGAGTACATTTTTTTTCCAAAAATTCATCCATCTTCGAAACCGACGGAAGCCATGTTCCCTACATGAATTGCATCCTAGCTTTTGATAATGTAGACAAGGGAAGTCTAATTTCCACAGAAAACAAAGATTCTCTGCTTATTTACGATGTAAGGCTAGTGAACCTCACACCATCATCATAATCTATTTCACAGGTTTCTGGGTTGTTTGGTTTTTTTTTAGCTGAGCTCCGATCTGGCATGAGTGCATGAAAGTAAGTGTGCGTCCTTTAAAACTGATTGTAATATACAAAGAACTGGATTATTTTACCCGCTATAAAACATTCAGTGTTTATGGCTTAAATGTCTCTTCTATTTTTTACATTTGTTTTACCTTTTTATCGACAAGTAGATGAGATTATTTACTTCGCATGTCACTGTTTTATTGCTGGTAGATGCCCTTTGTACAACTGTAGACAGGATTCATTATTCTCCACTCTGTCAGCTATAACCATAAAGATTTGTTTTTCAGAGAAGATATAACCATAAATATTTGTTTTTCAGATAAGATATAACCACAAAGATTTGTTTTTCAGACAAGTAATAAGCCTTGTAAATAGATTTAACCTTCTACATTATATATTTATAATATGTGACTAGGTATAATACATGTCATATTATGTGATCTGGTCAGCTATCGCAAACTCACTAAGTGCTCGAAAGACATTAGCCTACAATAGTGACAGCTTTATTAAATGAAACTACTTAATATTGTTGTAAGTACCTTGACATTATTTCATTAATCCAACTATACCTATCCCCAAGCCTAGTCTACATCATCCCGACAATGGTAAGACCAATCTGTCTTTGTAACTGGAAATAAACGACAATTATATTTCGTAATATATAGGCCTGTGTATTTTATTAGATTAGACTACTTAAGCAGATGGCTTGAGTAATGAGGTGTTAACAATTCTGACTTCCCAAAACATAAATGCGTTATCTTTACCACATTTTAAGTAAGGATTGCGAGTTTAGGTTTTGAGTGGTTGCAATCTGTAATGCCTCTTTGCTCAGAGCATAGTTTTTAAACAGTGGTGCTAAAAGTTATTCACTGTTTATGCTACACTCTAATTGTTGTATGCACCCTTATGAGTTATAATACCTTATCTCTATGAAAATCGCTCGAATACTACTAAACTACACCCTCCCATCCTTTTTCGTCATCCTGTTCGAGCCATTTTCATAAAAATGTTCCAGTGTAATAAAATTAGTTGGACTTTTATTCAGTAAAGAATACGTGGGTCCCTGTGTAAAATTCAGTCTATTCTATTTTACTTTTCTTACTATTCAAATTATTTTTGCAGTTGTATGTGCACCATGTATCCTGGCCAGCCGGGAAGGTCTTTGCTCACTGCTTCCTTATGACTTTTGTCATGCGCTCACTTTCCGTTATTCCACTTGAATAAATCTCACAATGACATCCCTTCAGTTAACTACAACAGATAAATTGTGGTTGTCCCCATGAAGATGTGCATCAATTTATGCTAAATATTTGAATTGCATCCGTGTCAAGAAAGAAGGTACGTCGTTGCGACAGGCCTCTGTTTGCGAGAGGGGCCTACATTTCGCTTTTCATTAGTCCGATGCCGATCTTGAAAAAAAATGTATTCATATGTGTATGTGCAAGATCGGCATTAGGCTTGCAAGAAGCGAAATGTATTCCATATTACGAGTAGATGCGCATCGCAATGATGTACCTTTTTTTTTTGTTCTTCTTGACTTCCCTGAAGCAAAATGTACTATCTTAACATTGTTTTCAGTCAGGTTGATGAGGATTGGCTTTGTTAAGGTACAAACTTTAAGAATCGGTCCTGTCTCAGCATTTCATAATAAAATAACAAATGACACCTGAATACTGTCTTGGTCAGTCAATGCATTCTGTTAATTTACATCCACCATTGTTTATGCTATTAAACTTTCTTGAATCTTGTATGTCCTCTGCTCCGTTCACTTTATTTCATTGTCTTGCCATTTGTTGGTGTGCTTAAAAAGTTATCTTACATTCAGCTTCGACATTTTGCCTTTTTAAGTTGAATTCCTATCAAATTTTACCTTCAAATATTCATGAACACCGAGGTGAGATTTTTTTTGGACTGTCTTTCTGAACTTTTGGCGATGGGAGCAGCGGGCTAGCTGTGCCCACAAAACAGAATGAAATTGCTGTAGTGTTGATGTAAACGCTCGTCATAATTAAAAAAACAGTGCTCTTTATTCACGACTGTTTTTATTTGTATTAGTCTATAGTTAAAACAAAATCTCGAAAATCACCCAAAGCAGATTAGGCATTGTATTACATAATGGTATGCTTTCCAGCAACCTTTTAGATTTGGGCGATTTCCCTTAGCAAGGAAGACCTTATACTTTTTACACATTCATGCAAATTGCTTCACTGTTTCACTGTGATTTGTAATATAGATTTTGGAATTTGAACAGCCAACTTCATGTCCATGCACAACAATGTTATTACCAACTTTAGGCGCTACCTGTGCGGACTAGCGGCCAGTAAATGAGGAATGGATTTTCTATGGAAGATATATTGTCTTAAGAGACCATGAACACAGTTATTAATTGGTTAATTAGGTGATCTGGAAGATAGTTATGCATTCGAGCTGAAAGTATCCAGGTATTATCTAGGCATTGATCTTGGTACAAGAGAGGTTTCCCCCCTTATTTTGTTCTGGAAGGTCACTGCGAGATTTCCTCCACCCTCCCCCCCTCCTCGTTTTGCCCGCACATAAAAAAAACTTGATGACTCCCATGCCATATAGGCAAGATTGAAGGTAGTAACTGTAAGAGAACGAGGAGGGCGGATTTTTATCAAAGCATGTTTTGCACCAACTGTATCATAATCCATGGGAAGAATATTTATAGTTGTGCGACTTTGTCTGCAAAATGTTCTCATAATAAATCACTTTGATTTGACACAATTCAATATTGGTGCTTTTTTCCACGTCTTTGCAAGTTGAGAGAAATAACCGGGCTCTAGATACTGGCTGAAAAATTACTAAAAATTTAGAAACAATAAGAAATCTGGTTTTTAATGTCACAAACATTTAAAAAAACTCATACATGTCACTATAAGTTATGCAAAATTACCGATGGAATGAATAGTAATCATCTCGGATGGCTGCGGTACGGCAACCACCCGCCTCCAGCTCTGAGACCACTACAACTTTGACATAATATGTCCTGCACACTAACGTGTTAGATCTAAGGAAATAAGACAGTTAATCATAGGAGCCGAACCCACACACCTCTTGACTTGACAGACACTGGAATGTGACCCTCCTAAGACCACTAACCATCCGGTTACGAAAAAAGAAAGCAAGCAGATCTTGCGTAATCTTGTTCCACAAAGTCCTGGTAAGTTATAAGGAATATTTTAAGTGAAACAAGTTTGCGCAATTCAGGAATATAAACTAATTAAAACATACTGACTCCTTTTCGCAAACTGGGAGCAGTCCCATTGTAGCGCTTTGAGAAAGGTTCCACTTGCTGACATTCCACGCGGGGTCCTAATTCTTTTCATGTCTAAAATCTATATTGTAATCGATTGCTGATATCTTTCCTTTTGTCTCCACATTGCTTTCCTTATCACCCATTTCTGTAAAATATAATTCTGTTGTGATAATTTATTTTGTTCTAACTCCATAAAGTTACCCACTACCCTTCCCTTGGAGATTATAATGCACTACTGTCTAAGTAGCCCACTTCTAAAATAAGCCATAGTGCCGGCTTCTCACGATCCCATTGTAGTTAGAAATAGGAATAAAACGTGATTATTTCATTTTTATGTATAATATTGATATTGAGTGCAATACAGTGGGGNGCAGATCCATAAATGGTATATCGACCTTCGTCCTTAACAAGTGGTCTTGCAGGGCTGTGAAAACTACTTTTTACAAGAATTTACTTATAAGTTGAATAGTTTCCTCCAAAAAGTAGTTAAATTCAAGTTGATAACGTGTGAAAAATAAGGAACTGAAATTATTTTAAAAGTAAGTCGGTTATATTTCAGCTACTTTTACGATCCAAAATTGTTGATTGTTTTCTCAAGTTAGGAATGGGAATAAAATTTCGGACACAGCTAACAGAATCTAATACAGTATACATGCTTATTGCTGATTATACTGACCTATATCTAGTTGCTACACATTTGTTCACGCGACAAAGAAAAAGAGATCATCTTAAAGAAATACATGCCAGTCTGTCAGATGTACACCTGCTATGCTTGTGGTATACATGTAATGATACGTTTATAGCAATGACATAACAATGACACTCAGATATATATTTGAAATTTGCAGCACTACCGAACAGTATTTATCTGCAGATGATTTTTTTTTGTGTGTGCCGAATTTAAGTTGCGTAGCTTTAATCAAATTTGAGAAAGTTATAAAGCTGGAAATTTAAGAAAGCCTTTGTTGTTGTTTTTTTACCCGCCTAAAACAGTTCTATGAAAATGACCAGATGATAGTAAATGTTTTTTGAGTTAAGGAATAAAGTTTTTGTATCTAAGTGTCCTTGATGACTGAATGACTAAACACACAAACAAAATACACTAACGTGTTACCTAACGAAATAAGACGATGAAGAAATAATATGTGAATATAGTAGTAAGGGGGGTTTTTAATAGTTTGTTTTATTAAATAAAAAAGACAACAGGGAGAAAATCAAAACATAAATGCAAGTTTGAAACTGCAGAAACCGAATAGATAACAAAGAATAGAACAGAATAGAATAGAGTAGAACTTTATTAGGCTCTTGACCAAACACAGTACATAAATTTCACAATTTAACAATATGCGCTCTGACACTCGCACACATCCCTCTCCGCCCCACATCCCTCCTGTCTTTCTATCTACCTTCCCAAGCATAGCACAGTACAGTACAGTGGTCATCATAAAATAATAGACATCAGGACCCAAAGGCACTATATTATTATAACATAGGTGCATTAAAAAAAAACCAAACAGGGTGCATTTTTAAAATCAGACATCAAACAAGCTATACATTGTATTCATTGAAACTTGCACTTATCAAAAGCAAACTTGTTTTAACCCTACGTGACTAGAGAATTAAGGAAATTTATGCAAATGTAAAAGGGTTCAGACTCACACAGACAAAAGAAAAAAAATATATTGTCCAGGCAGTCTTATTCTTCCTAATTGCATTTTTAAAAAAGAGTTCCTTTTGGCTCAAGTGTCATTGTCGCAAAATTGTTAAGGGTCCGTCAAAATTAGCTGAGAAAATACCTGAGACCGNGGACACAACTAACAGAATCTAATACAGTCGACTCCGCTTAATCGCCCTTCCTCGGGATCACGGAAAAATTGGGCGATTAAGCGGAGAAGCGATTAAGCGGAGAAGGTAATTTCGGCCATATTTTTGGTAATGGGGTTAAATTTCTTTGATGTCGTGGTTTGATATCGTGCATTGACACCTTCTCGTCGCCAGTCTCAGGACGGATTCGAGTTTGACGGTGTTGTAGCGCATAAAATGTTTGATCTCTGCGGTCTCTCTCATTGGCCATCTCGCAGTAGCCCAGCAGACAATAAGGAGTAGGATGGCACGGTCGGGATAGACCGTTCATCTACATGACACGTTCTTGATCTAGCCGAAATCCACCAGACAGTCGCTATCAAGGCGTGGGGGGAGGAGACTATACGGCTTTCGGCGCATTAGCATTATAGGACGGGCGACGGCGGTCATGCGTAGCGTGGGGCGAAGGGGGACAAGGAGAGGAGGAGGTGGGGAAGAAAGGCTTATCACACCTATTTCGGGGTGGCAGTTGTCACTCAGTCAACCGGTCTGCCATCCGTCGCGCATTTAAACCGTCTGTGTACATTATTTGTTTGTCAGCTGTAACCCTTCAACCGCTGATCTTTGAATTCACGGGCGCTGAAGATGGTCGATTATCCGGAGTGAGAGGCGATTATCCAGTAACTTTTATATAGAAAATATTCGGTTTCCTGGGAAACGAGGCGAATAAGCGGAAAAGGCGATTAAGCAGAGGGCGATTAAGCGGAGTCGACTGTATTATACATGCTTATTGCTGATTATACTGACCTATATCTAGTTGCTACACGTTTGTTCACGCGACAAAGAAAAAAAGATCATCTTAAAGAAATACATGCCAGTCTGTCAGATGCACACCTGCTATGCTTGTGTTATACATGTAATGATACGTTTATAGCAATGACATAACAATGACACTCAGATATATATTTGAAATTTGCAGCACTATCGAACAGTATTTATCTGCAGATGATTTTTGTGTGCCGAACTTAAGTTGCATAGCTTTAATCAAATTTGAGAAAATTATAAAGCTGGAAATTTAAGAAAGTCGTTGTTTTGTTTTTTTTTACCCACCCAAAACAGTTCTATGAAAATGATCAGATGATAGTAAATGTTTTGAGTTAAGGAATAAAGTTTTTGTATCTAGGTGTCCTTGATGACTGAGTGACTGAACACACAAACAAAATACACTAACCTGTTACCTAACGAAATAAGACAATGAAGAAATAATATGTGAATATGGTAGTAAGGGAGGTTTTTAATAGTTTGTTTTATTAAATAAAATAAGACAACTGGGAGAAAAACTAAAAGATAAATGCAAGGTTCAAACTGCAGCAACCGAATAGATAACATAGAATAGAATAGAATAGAACTTTATTGGGCTCTTGGCCAAACACAGTACATAAATTTCACAATTTAACAATATGCGCTCTGAAACTCGCACACATCCCTCTCCGCCCCACATCCCTCCTGTCTTTCTATCTACCTTCCCGAGCATAGCACAGTACAGTACAGTGGTCATCATAAAATAATATACATCATTATAATAATATAACATATAACAGGGTGCATTAAAAAAAAAATAGGGTGCATTTTTAAAATCAGATATTTAAACTAGTTATACATTTTATTCATTGAAACTTGCACTTATCAAAAACAAACTTTTTTTTTACGCTACGTGACTAGAGAATTAAGGAAATTTATGCAAATGTAAAAGGGTTTGGACTCACACAGACAAAAGAAAAAATATATATTGCCCAGGCAGTCTTATTCTTCCTAAATGCATTTTTAAAAAACAGTTCCGTTTGGCTCAAGTGTCATTGTCGCAAAATTGTTAAAAGGTCCGTCAAAATTAGCTGAGAAAATACCTGAGACCGTGCCAACGTAATAGAACGCCCTAAGTACAAAATAAATATCCTTTATCATGAAAATCTTATGAGTGCCCTATAGATGTTGGATAATTAATACAATACACTGATTGATGAATGGAATGACTGATTGATGGATTGACTGACGTGCTGATTAGTTAATTGATTTTTTTGATTTTTTTTGTTTTAATTGGTGATTTTGTATTCCTTTTGATATATAATCTGTACGGCCATTTTGTCAATAAACCTTGCTCAAACCATGTTCAAACCTTGGTTACTAATGAATGAGCACAAAACTGCAACAGTTTGACATTTCACGGCACTGTAACTTGCACGGTCAATGGTGATGCCCAGTTTTCAAGAACAGTACAACAAGGAGCTCAGTGATATAAACAGTCTAAATCAGTGCATTGGTGCTCACTGCACCTTTGGTAGCATTCAACATTCAGAAGTGATGTAATTCTTACGATGTAACTTCACGGCACTGTAACTTGTACGGTCAATTGTGTTGCCCGATTTTAACACATTCATCTGCGGTACAACAAGGAGCTCAGTGATTTAAGTAAATAGTCTAAATTAATCACTGCATTGGTGCTGACTGTACTTTAAGTAGCGTTCAACATGCAGAGTTAATGTAATTCTTACGATGGTAAGAGATCCCATCGATAATGCACGAGCACTCATTATTTATTGTTACATTGTAGTTACACTGCTGGAGTCGCCCAGCGCAGCAGTGTTTATATACAACATAGCTCTGTGGTGTGGACAAAATCTACCGTAATAATCTACAATAGCCATTTGAGCTCTGTTTTAAAGTCTTGATCTGAAGTTTTAGTAATGTGAGTGTGAAGACGGCAGAGAGAGAGAGAGAGAGAAAGAGAGAGAGAGAGAGAGAGAGAGAGAGAGAGAGAGAGAGAGAGAGAGAGCGGTGGAAAGGGTAGGGTAGGCTGAGCGAGTGGGGGAAGACCAGTTTGGATGAGTGAGAGAGTAAATTGATAGTTAAGAACATTGTTATTGTATTGCTCATTTACAACCAGTTGTTGCTGTCAAAGCTACATAAACATTATATTATTGTTATTGCTTCCTTTGTATGCCGACTCGACCTTACAAATACGAAATGGTCGCATAGTGTGGGCTTGTTAAAGAAACGTCATTAAAGGCGCTATGAAGAGCCTTTGGCGCAAAAAAACCCAAAAAACGGTGCTTTTTATATCATCTTCTTATTTCCTACCTATTCGACGTATTATCTCCAGAACTTTGAGTAAGGCATTACTTTTGAGCAATTTCATGTTTTGTATTTTTGTATTTTTTTTTTACTTATATGCAAGGTCGTAAATAACTTGGGCAGTTAGCCTACATAATATTGATTATTCTGCACCAAATTTGATTGGAGAAGAGACATTACATCTGGACGTCAAGTCAAGTCACCCCTTTGAGAGGTGGCGTCAAGGTTACAGGAGCCTAACTGGCTAAAAATGTGTGGACTATCAGAGTGGATAATAGCAGAGTATATTAGGAATATGTATGTATATATATATATATATATATATTAGAATGTGTAGGAATAATCATATAACATGAAACTTCACAGTAAAAGTTGCGAGATACTTCAGTGAATTTGTTAAATAAAGATTTTTGCAGTCAGCTCTTTTCAATGGTCTAGGCGGTTTCAGTTTGTGCGAGCAGCTGGTATGCAAAAGAATGCCAAAATTTTGGACTCCCTTTTCATGTAAACTGAAATTGCGAAAAATCTAAATGAAGGACCCCTACTGAAAACAGCATATACAGATTTGAGCACAGTGGTGTCTCCAGACCTACAGACAAGTCTTGGCCTTTTCGGAACGTTCATGTCATCTGGGGAGAATATTTTCTAGTCAAATGCCTCAAAGAGGCATTTCCAATTAGGCCCCTGCAACCTTTCAAGAGGGTATATGCACTGTACAGCTTGTAGATTCTGAAGCTACAGAATGATGTGGTGGCAACAATTACTGTACAAAATGAATATGCTGTAGGAATTTAGGAAAAACACAGTGACAAAACTCCCAGACAGAGATAGGGGAGAGTCTACCGATAGACCAAGGACTATATTCGACATAACCTAAGGTCATCCCCTAAATGGTAGGACCCAGAAGGTTATGCACTGCGTAGCTTGTAGATTCTGAAGCTTCAGCTGGGTAACAACCACAAAAAAAAAGTGCAAAATAAACAACGTTTAAGAAAAGCCCATAACAAATCCTTACAGAGGGATACACACACGGACAAGGGAGTATAATAAACTCAAAGTAATGTCATTATCAAAAACTGATGGTGATCAGACGGTATAAGCACCTTCAAACTTACAGATTTTGAAGTTGCATTACAAAATGAGCACAATACAACAACAAACTCCCCTTTCGATGGAAAAAAAACGTGGATTCCACGGAAAGAACAAAGGACTACAAATAGCAAAATCGTTAAAACGATATACTTTTCTATCTCACAAATTCCATGGAATGTAAGTAACGCGAGCGCCACGAAGAAAGTATAACCACCATTTTGTCTTCAATGGATATATTTAAAAAGATGTCTCAGCTCATTGCTCAAGCTCAGCCTAGGCGAGCATACTTTAAAAAGGCTAAACTCAGTGAAGCCGTAGCGGACGTCTTCCTGTATATATTTTAAACTTGTAACAACACCCATTTCTCATACGGGCTTGCTGTGCCGAAACAACGAATTATGTTACTTCGTAGCATAGGCGATAAACAGTACTAAAAGCCTGGTGCCACCATTGAGGTTCTTGGCACCTATTAGAAGGGCAAATCACTTATTTTGAACAACCCAATTAAACCTCTAATTCATAAAATACCCCTTTCAGGAGGGTCCTGCCAGCCAGTGTCAGGGTGTAGAAATATGTAAAATGACCTGTCATCTAAATAAAGCATCCAATTTTAATGTTTCAGGTACAATTTGAGCCTTCTAGATGAAAAAATAAAGTGTGTAGGCCTATGTATTAGCACGCGGTCAAAACCAGCCAAATGAATAATTGGGGACCAAATCACCTCAAGGTGACCTTTTTCGAGAGATTTGTGAAAAATTTTGGGCGCTGACCCCCCTTTTTCTTCCAGTCAAAAGATTGGGCAAAAGAAGTACTTTAACCTCCATGGAAGAAATTTCCCCAAATCACAGTGGTATTTGTAGAATACACAAAATGTGAATAAAACCAAAAGAAGAAAAAAAAAACAACAAAAGGTTCCAACAACCTTGACCCTTTAACTCTGACCAAGGGAAGTAACCCAACTTTTACTTCAGCAAATTCAAAAAAATGAAGCTTTGTAAATGCGACACGATCTTAAAAAAATCGCACGCTATCACTCAGCAAGAAACTGATGAAGACTGAGGAACAACAACAGAAGGTTTTCTGAAGCGTTATAAAGAGGAATTAGATGTTTAAAAGTATAATACCTTTCTAAATAGAAAAACAAAGGCCATCACGCAACTCGACATTATTAAACATGGTGGCATCTCAGATTTCGTGGATATAGAAAGATGTAGATGTGTAATGAAACGTGTCTCTTTAGCTTTTTTATAGAATAATGATGGTGCAGAAGTCTATTGACCTATGTATGTGAATTCCTCTATACAATAACAAGTTCTTGCATTAATAAAAACTTGCTATTCCTCTGGAATAGAAACAATATGGATACTCATACCCGAAGCACAGCCTTGAAATAATAATATTGCAGTCTTCCAATATTTATTAATTTGTCCTCGATTTGCTATGGAGTACAAAAAGTTATTACCAGAAAGTTGCCACAAAAACCCAAATATTCCTCAATTCGTAAGTTTACTAAAATCCAAGGATACAGAAATTTTACGAGTCAATAGAGTAATAATCATCATAATGAAGACCTTTACATCAACCTACTTCCATTGTTTGCATAATACTGTATAATAATATATAAAATGCAGTGCCCTCAGAGGATTAGTGTTGGTTTGTTAATTTACATCCGCCATTGTCATTGTTATTAATTGTTTATGCTGTTGTTTATTGTTTAGTTTTTAGTAATAATTTTTGGATATTCATATCTCATGTTGTCAAGAGCTATTAAACTTTCTTTAATCTTGAATCTTGGTCCACGCCTTAGTAGAATGATGCTTCCTGGGAGGCAGTATTACGAGCTCTGAGAGCCATGGCTGCTGCCAGTGCTGCACCAATCGCACTGCCTCCTTCTGCCTCGTGCAGACTGAACTGTGTGAACAGAAAAAAAATAATGCAGACAGTTGTTACAGAGAAAAGTATCGCTAAAATATACGAAAAACTTTATCTCTAAATTCACAGAGTATGAAACTAAAGCAAATATTCTTTATAACAGAGTTGTTAACTATATAATTTAGAATCTGATAAGCATAAGAACACTGGCTGGTGCCGCTGTTTTTTTTTCACATAAGAAGTGCCAGCATTCCACGGTAATAACGTTTTAGTATTGTTCACATCATTCACTGATGATTTTAAACAGAAGATGTTTTATGTTCCTTAATGTTATCCTATGGGATACTACCACATGACCTTCTTACTGAGCGTTCGCTATTCGAATAGTTTACCTGTGGTTTTCCTAAAAAGCATTCATCATCCAATGTTGAAAGAGAAAGCAACCCAAGCATACCTTAAGTCCCGATCTGATTAACTCCTCAATCTTCTGCTTCATGAGGTTATGAATCCGAGGGTGGAATTTGTACAAAGAGCCATCAACTGCTATCGCGATGTCTGGTTTGTTCATGTGATTGATAAGAGTGGCCAAGGCTGGAAAACAACATGACCTATATCAGAGCGACCTATCAATGTCTATTGCAGTGAGAACGGAATAAAACAAACATCCTCAGTTTTACCAAACTGAGTGTATTTAATGCTATGCATGGCTTTTGAGTACAGTTAGTTTTTAGCCTCGCAGTCTATTTTTGAGTTATATGCATTTTGGACCAGGAAAAACATCTGGCAGTCGGTTCTGGATGGTTGCTAGATATTTCTACATCCGTTATACACAACGGGCTATCTTTTCGTAAACCCCTTTCAGGTAGATTAGGAAGGTTTTACGGTATGATCACATAAATTTTATCTTCGGTTATAGCAACCAGGGTTTTCGCATGTATCATTTATAGTATGTTAGATACGAAGATCAGGCTTTACCCTTTGCGATTCTGACAGTAGGTTGCCCTATTTCCAGCTGATGAAGCATTAATGTAAGCATTTGGGTGTGTGAATTTTTATTATTGTACTGTATAATTGTATTATAATTATATTGGTCTGTATGTATTAGAACAGGGGTAAAATTATTGTCTTCAGACACAACTTACCAGCTGCAGCAAGGAAGGCAGCTCGCTCAGAAATGAGAGCACATATGTATTTGACAATTTTACAGTCTTCTGTTGTGTAGTCTTCTATTTGCAAATCATCCAAAACTCGCCTTGTATTTTGGAAAGCACCATGAGAGTCACTGCGAGTAAAAGAGAATTTAGTCTTGAATTATTATTTCAAAATAAAAAAATGAGTTACATTATGAAATGCCATGTAGACTATTGACTTTCATATTAGCCTCATCCTCTACGGCATTTTGTTTAATTAGTAATAGTCGATCTGAAACTCAGAAATTGCACCGAACTACGAGAATATCTTGCACCTATGTTACTCCCTTACATTGTGTTTGGAAATCTTCAAATCCATACCTTTCAATCTGTGACACAAACTTGGTGGAGAAACCATTTTTCTTCAGCAAGAAGCAGTCATGCTCTACATGCTTAAAGAGAAGTCTATCTTTATAGAGTTTTTCCAACACAAGCCTCACAATCTCGCCCAGATATAAACCGGAAATCATCTTCTCCAATCTGAAATCACGAAATTTAGAATCAATTAAGCATGGAAAGCGAAAGAAGAAGTAGATGCGGAATTAAACATGGAAAACTGGAATAAATACACGACTACCAATCAGATGACTCTAATTCCGTCGCCCTTATATGGAAAGGACACGTCAAGTGGGAAAAGAATTCAAATAAGGACAGGCAAGACCCGTTATACTATTAGCCGTAAGATCCTGCAAATGTTGACATTATAAAGTGGTTGACAAATAAAAATGTGCCTGCATGTTAATAGAAAAGAACTTCATAAGAGCGTGGTGGCCTCTGAGCTATGAGGTTCTTAAGAAATCTACAAAGTTCCTGGCCATAAAATCCTAAGTAACTGCAGAGTACACGGAGCTCACTTGTCAACACGTCATGATCATCAAAAGTCTTTAAAACCCTACAATTCAAAGCTTTTTTTTTTTAATTGCTTTTTTACATTTTGCATGCAGTCATAAAAAATATTGCCCATGAATAAAGGGTTTGGCATTGGATTTAACTATAAACATTTGAAAGGCAGCTAAACTCTTTGATTTTTTGCGACCATTTCTTTGTTTACCACGGTTTCTAGAAATCACAAGAACATATTATGCAACGTCAGTGTCGCGAGAAATTACTGTCTATCAACATTGTATGGGGACCTATGAGCGATATGTTGGAGGTCTACACACGTGTTTATCGTAGTGCAATGACGGGCATTTTTCTGACTGCTGTGAATTTGCAGCTTAAATACACCTCTATAATGACTCAGAATGAAAGACAAAGCAATCAGTATTCAAAATCAGAGCTTTACATCCGAGATAGGCAATCTATCCGCAACTCACTCCGCCGACCTGTGATTTCACGTCCACAAAAGTGCTTATAAAAATTTCCGTGACTCTTCGAGATGTGTTAAACATTGTTCTGGACTTCGTCTTTAGATAAAATTCCAGCAAGGTTTTAGCGCGGATACATTTTTCGCGATATCAGAGAAAGTATAAGCCTTTTACATGGAGCAGTGGACAAGAAATGACGCAGTGTTTATATACAAAGGAGAAGCACTGTGAGAATAGGAAATATCGGGAAGTTCCGAATGAGCTGTATCCATTGACTAAAAACTTAATTTTACTGCTGTTAGCATTCTTGTGAGACAAATACTTCGTTATTTGTTTAGAGGCATTTTGTGAAGACAAGAATTCTCAGATTTGGAATTAATGTGGCATGCAGCTCCACAGCAATAGAATAATCGTTGCATTTACCATAATTACAATATTAAAGAGCAATCACGGACATCCGTATGTTAAACTTTTAGACTCACAGACAGAAAGAATGTTTTTTGTTTTTTTTCCAAGGACACTGGGATCAATGCTGTGTGCGTTCCATATTACGGATGTCATTTTTCTTCTACTTGACAAAATTATAGACCTCCTTATTGTGTGGGTCATAGTATCTCTTATCTATTGCATACTCTTTCACTTTTCAGCACAAAGCAATGCATCTTTACCTCTGGTAATTAGGATTGACCGATTGTTCATCCACGATTCTGTCATAACCTGTCCTGATAAAGTCTAGACAGCCATTGTTTCCAAGTGCTCCCCACTCAGTATTGATTATCACCTATGTAAAGAAAAGAAAAAAACATGCATAGACTTTGGAGTTGGGCATCTCTAACTTACGACAGTATTTTTTTTTTATTCCGGAAAGGGTGGTGATGAGACGTTTCAGAATGACAACCAGAATTATGTTTGACTGTGCATGTAGTGTATCACTGGAAATACATCAAGGCGTTGGCCATCTTTTCATATTCACTGGACATTTAAAACAAGCAAGGCAATAAATCGCTTTGAAAGGGATAATCGTGAAAGTACTCGATCCATATACAAAAGCCGTGTAACTAGAGGAACTGTAAAAAAAAAACAATTCTAGTAGAAGAGCGAAAGAAGCAGGAGACGAATATTTGGACAAAGTAACGAAGAGAGAGGAGAAACACTTGAGGAAAGGAGGAAGGTTCTGGCTCAGAAAGGACAAGGGACAGGTTAATGAAAGTTCTTAATTCCTTTAAGGACGAAAAGAGAAGGGAAAGGAGTATAGGCGGTCTCTCATTTCATGCTTTTCTAATGAGTAATTCGATAAGAAAGCAGTCCAATACCATTGATTTGCTCATGATACGATTTTTTTAGCCTTGTGATCATTGAAAAGGGGATCTAGCTTGGTCAGCAGGGAGGACCACCCAGGGAAAACTGCCTGGGAATTTCTGGAATTGCGTCCCTTGTATGCTGAACAAAAGAAGGCCCTATCATGTATGTAAACTTCAAAACTGATAGTTTAGCGAGGGCAACATCCTTTCTGTAATCTGGATTGGTTGGAGTATTAGCAGATTGAATACGGAGATGGCCAGCTCCATTTTTTGCCTCACCAAGAATTGCACCTTGATCAGCCTGAGTGGGATCGCCGACCTGGAGTTCTCAGGCACATCCCGACTGCACTATCTACCTTATCACTGATCTACATTATTATGACAGCATTATCTAAAAACACTACTTGTCTCGGCTGAAGGTTGCTCTCATCGTGGTCATCCCATGTTTCCACATTGTTAAGATTTTCCATGTAAGATGCATTACATCCATCGCCCAGGTCTAGCCCTATTCCATATGGAATAGCTGCATTTGTTGCTGATACCAAAATACTGACAGCATCGTTCAGAATGGCCACAATTTTCACATTGGAGAGCTGCGGAAGAGACATGAGACAATATAAAAAATGTATACTCTGCCTACGAGTTAAATGCATGATACATGATGTCATTAAAATAAAAAAAGGGGNGGGGGGGGGGCGAGGGCAATCCTTTAGTTTATAGCTTCTACAGATTTTGTTCAAACCATGTGAAAATTCATATAAACCAACTTCGTCTAATGCAATGCAAAAAATACTGAAAGTCTGGTATTTATGGTGTAAAGGAAAAACATGTTACTCCTGAATGAAAACAGCACACCCAAAATCGAAAACAAAAGTTTGTGCTTAAAATACTCTGCGAGTGTTTACCCAGTTAAAACACTGTTTGATGAAATTCTTTGGCAAGCAGACAAATCTTGGTGAATTTGAATTCCCTTAAACATAAATACAGGTTTCAATGAGATACTGTATAACTTTCTCTCTATCAGGGGGGCAGTGTCAATGTAATCTATTAATCTGAGATTACCAGTATACGAACGTATTTATCGAATACAATTAATTCACAAGCATTAATAACACAATTTTGTTAATGTTAGTTGTTGTTGCTTTTTTTTTGTCGATAATCTCAATACTTCTGCACTGTTTCACAGATTCGGCGCTTTCATAATTATGCACAATGTATTGCATCCATAGGCAGTGTCAAGAGAAAAAATTGGCCAATAATTTAAGAGAAAAACAGATTACCCTAGTATGATGACCGTTTCTTTCTTTTTGCGCAAGAGCCCTCCGTGAATGGCTTTCCAGATTTTTTTGTCTTAAAGTCTAATCGGCGGCCTATGGTTTTTTCTCAAAACGTGAGCTCAGCCAGAGGACTTTGTATGATCAAAGTGTTCTGAAATTCGGTTTAAGGTATCTCAAACATTAAAAAAGAAAAAAAAAACATAATTGATGCAACGGTCGTCATATTATTGTGCGCTTAGTGTTTGCTTAAAGACCCCACCATTTATTTGTTTTGTTGCAGTAGAGCTAAACACACGGAGACTTACAATCATGTAAAGTCTGGAAGGACTATATAAACAAGATTTCAATTGCGGTGTTAAAGTGCAAATGTTGCTAAACTTAAATGGAACATCCATGCTGCAGCAGGCGAACTTTTTCGTAAATAAGTGTCATAGTCATGTCATAGGAATATTTCATTGCGAAAATAGAGGGTCCCTTTGTGTGGACCTAGTCTATATCTGACAAGGCCTTGTAAGGACATTATGCCCCAAATTCCCCTTTGGCAGTATTCAAGAGGAGCGGAGCGATTCAGGATATACAAAAGCATGTGAGAAAATTTATTATTATCTATCATCATGATCTCCCTGCAAAACACCTCACTACATGGCTGTGTACATCTTTAAACTGAGTTAGGATACAGCGGTCGTAAAATTCCGTACCACCGCTGGGAAGCACGATTTCTGATGATGCATAAAGACTAAGACCATGATACAGAGAATATTATGCACTTCAGCATACAAAATCGTAAGGAAACTCATAAACATTCATTCCAATGCATAATACTCACCCCTCTTTTGTTTAATGCTTCCTGCAGCAATTTACAGATATCCTTCCCTTCCACACCCTTACAATTAAAACCTTTGGTCCACTGGACCAGGCGAGCTTTATCAAGCGCTTCATGTTGGCATGAAAATGAGAAAGTAAATCCCAGTGGGAGTTCACTATCTGCGAGTCTATGCTGTGAGATGAATTCTCTGGTGTGGTCAGCAATGAAGTCGAAAAGCTAAAAATAGAAATGTAATGTTCTAAATATCTTAATTAAATAAGTTCAGTGATATCAGATAAGAGACGGGAGAAAAAGGAAGAGAGAAGGAAAGAACGAAATAAAAAGAATAAGCTAGATGAGTTTACTAACAGTATATAATGCGTCATCACAATATCACCCTCAAGGTAAGTTTCTTACCTCAAGAGATATGAAGCTTTTATCAAGGAAATCTTAACTGTAAGATTAATTCGAATCAGAATGCTGCTGCTGTTTCTCCAGATATATAATGCATTTCATTATATTATACAGGCTACATACACACTGCCTGTGCTATCCCTTGGGTTCAAACCTTGCCCAGCCATCAAGATATCCATGTTTTGATCACTATGTTTGTCCCTAATTTTCTAATTAAATCGTTGTAATCTAGCTTCGAGAAAATTTCGAGCAAATTATTCACTAAGTTCATACTCCCCTTTTGTTTTTGACTGATTGGAGCCAAGGAGCCTCTAATGCTCTTTTACTCTTGCCAATAAAGTTCATATGTATGAAAACATAGTTCCAGCCAAAATACAATAAAATGGCCAGTTTTTCAACAAAGGTGTACAAGAATATTTTGTCCCTTAAGACTTCCATCTATAGGTACAGACTGCAAAGAATGTAAAACAGAGGAAAAGAATGGCTAAACAGTGCAAAGGACAGAAATATGGACATTCAAAGATTAATAAACAGTGCAAGGACAGAAATATGGACATTCAAAGATTAATGAACAGTGCAAGAACAGAAATATGGAAATTCAAAGATCGATAATTTGATTGTATAAAACATACTTGCTCTCCGTTTCCTGACTTCACCTCAGGCGGTACAGTATGTGCCTTCCTCCATTTTATGACCATGTCACCAGCTTGTAGGCTTATGAAGAAGATTCTGAATTTTGTGCCCCCTAAGTCCAAGGCCAGAAATTCTCCAGTTTCTGAAAGTGCATGTGTATAAACGAAAATGAAGTAGTGCTTTCATACACAAGCTGCAGATGACATATTAAAAATGTGAGCTTATTAGCGTATAAGTTTCGTATTCTCTTAACGATCTGCACTATCTAGAACACTGGTCTGTGATCTACTCTTATGAGCTCTTAACGCTGTGCTGCACAATCAAGTTGCATGCAGTGAATTTATCCCTATCGATAGGTGACAAAATTAATAGACGTTTGAGCACACATATTCTTACCTGAACCATCTGGCAATGATCTGACAAATGTGGGAAACATTTTGATATCTGCCTCCGGATATGAGTTTCTCTTGAGTCCCTTGCTCATTTCCATCCCCAACAATTCCATCACACACCTGTAATCTTCTTCAGACAACTTGAATCTTTCCACACGAGCTTCGATCTAAAATAGTATGTAATATTTTGTTAAAACAGAAGCATGCATCAACAACGAATACATGAACACGATCAGTGAGCTGACATGATTGTAGTGGACGTGCATCCTTTTTTTCCTTTTCCCCCACCTAACATCCAGATCAGCTGTTTTGATGGGTTAAGATAAGCCCGATTATGAAATCACGTCTATGAAAAGTAATGATATGCAGACTCTAAATTCATTTAAGAGCTGAAAGAACTACTCAATATGAAATACAGTCATGTGCTTTTAAATCATTCGATTCTGAGAATCTTACAACATTTGCCTTAGGGCTCCATGCCCTGACCAAAAGACCCAACGGCAGGTAAAGCCTGATGTGGAATGTATCTTTGTCAAATATTCTATCGGGCCACCTATCCGTCCCCTCCCCTCGGAAAAAAATTCAAAGTTCAGTAACTTCAAAGTTAAAATCTAATGCAGTTGAACCTTGGCACATACCCCTACAGATATTGTTTGCTAATGCTGCGAATTTCAAACATCTTGGTACCAAGGTTATGTCACAGCTGATAATTTATAGGAGTCATTATATCCTGTCAATAGCATGTGATATCTGCGCCTATCGCATTGGCTCTGATGAGTCATATTGTTACATGTGGATTTTTTGTTCGTTTCTGAATTACTCTCAGTCTTTAGGGTGTCTCGTAAATCCTTTTAAAATAGCATGTCATATCTTCTATAAATAGGAGCACTCCATAGGGCGTTTATAATGTTTTTGCACGCAAAAGGTTGAATGAATCATAGAAAGATTAAGCAACTCTTCCATTAGCCTCAATGGATACTTTTAAAATTTTTTTTTTTATTTTCTTCCAATGAATGTTTTTTTGCTCGAATCCTAGCTATTATTCATAGCTTTAAAGAGGAAAGTCACATCTAACGTACGGAAAGGGTATATGTTAAAGACGATTCCACTTAACCGCAGTCTGGCTAATCGAGTTCGCCATAACTGAAACATGTTCAGTTATCAAAATTTCCCATACAAAAGTCACTGGATAATCGTAGTTCCCCCAGATCGTAGCTTTTTCCAATAAATTGCGATCAGGCTAAGTCAACCATGCTCAGTATGGAACAAGAGATAGGTAAGTAAAGACTACCAATATAACCATTCTAGTGCCGCAGTACCAAATGTATTAAAGAATGCTTCAAATTAAATAGACATACGTTTTACAAAAAAACAAAAAAAAAAAGTTTTAGCACCTCGGGATAAGATCTGCAAGATGCAACACTATTCAACCGAAAATAAAAGTATATTTATTGAATATAAAGACACACAAATTTCAATAATAACTCTGACAATAGTATTTGGTAATAACTAAGTTCTTACTAAACAATAATATGCGCATAATTTTTTTTTACCTCGTCATTGTTGATTTCTTGCACATGCGGTTCTGGTTCACCTATCCTGTTTCCAGCTGAAAGTGAAAATTGATTGCACGGTGGTTTTATTATTGCTCAAATTTTTCCATAAAAGATAAAAACTTGATAAAACATTATGCAGATATATCAAAGCACATGGCACTGCAGAGCATCGTTGTTTCGCAATACGAGATGAGGATTGGAGG
>JAWQUT010000268.1:144746-191574 GCA_033807755.1 Ellobium chinense
AAAAAAAAATATAGGTGCCCATGACCCAAGAGAGAGGAATCTAAGAAATACAACTCCATAACAATGCAAACTTGGTATTTCATAAATCGTCTCCCTTGATAATAGCAAGTCAAAGGTCAGAGTTCAAGAGTGACAATAATAGCACAGCATAGACAAGAGCTAAACGAGTCATTTTTATTACTGCGGTGATATCCTGAATAGACTAATATATCAAGGCTACCAAAATAAGATCGATTTGGCCACCTTAAGGTGTCTCTTCAGTGAAATATCAGTGTGAAACAAATACACACAAGGACAGTAACAATGGCAGCACAGAAAGTGGCATTGGTAGGTAGGCCTAACACTAACACTAATTTTATAATATAATAGCTCTAAGGACTCGACTAGTCGAGACCTAGACTCTAGACTCGACAAGTCATGGAATCGGTGCTGTAGTTAGAGAAGGCCCTGGACTCATTATGAAGTTGGTTTCTTTAGTCTCTAGATCTATCTAGTGACTCAAGAGATACCAAAGCATGGCGAAACATAGATTACAACACAACA
The DNA here is from genome assembly GCA_033807755.1 of Ellobium chinense. NCBI lineage: Eukaryota > Metazoa > Mollusca > Gastropoda > Ellobiida > Ellobiidae > Ellobium > Ellobium chinense. Next base: position 145,290 of record JAWQUT010000268.1, read on the forward strand.
GGGAAAGCACAGCTACGTTCTTCTGGGAGGTGTTTCTCAGTTGTGAGGCTTTAATGACAGGAAAAAATGACCTCTCTTTTACCTTCGGATGAAAGGCTAGCCAATTAGTAATTAACAATTAACAACTTTTGGCACTTATGTACGACAGGGTCATGTTCCACCACTAGGGGATCAACCTATTATGAACAACAAAATAATGATAAAGTATGATCAAAGAAATCATATTGGAATCTTTCTTTGCCATTCAAAAGCTTCAAATTAGGACTTCTCACAATAGATCCAGATCTAAAATCCACACATTCTTTGATGGCAGAGCTTCGATGGGGAATTCCTGGCATTATGATTATATGTAGTCATCATTGNTATATCGGTAATCTCAGATTCATAGATTACATGGATGCTACACCCCTGTATGTAACCATGAAGTGATCTTTTGCCTCCAGGTAACAGGTGCAAATAAAGGAATTGGGTTTGGCATCGTGAGAGGACTCTGTAAGAAATTTAATGGTGACGTCATTCTTACAGGTGAGGACAACTGACACACTGATGATAGGCTCGTGGGATTAATCCACAAACCATAGAAGAGATGGTAGAAGTATAGCATATAAACCAGTATCTGCATGTGTGAGCAGTTGGAAAGCATGTCAGGTGAACAACAGACTTACATTATGATGGAAGTCAAAGAACAATATTTAGGCAGTAGGAATTAAAGATTAAATTGTGGTGAAGTTAGCTTACCCCCGGTCATATAAAGTTTGAGGGGATTGAAATTCAAGAAACTAATAACTCAACCATGAGGTCTTGAGAAAACATTGGTCCTTCTGATCTGCAAACTGAAGGCCTTGGGTCAGACTCCTAGGAATAAAATATGTTCTAGTGTTAGGTGTGTCTCAGCCTTCCTTTCCAAACTTCATTCTGAAAAATTCCTAGCAGCACACTGTCCACATAACAGCTGGTTTGGTTTCACAGTCCTCCTTAATGAACAGAATATGCCTTAGTTCATGTCCTGGTCACATATGTAAAATCTAAGAACAGTCTGGATTGTACCAGTGGGGATGTTAGGACTGAAGGTGGTATAGAGATGAAGAAGGGAAAAGACAAACCTCTTTCATAGAACTGATACTCATGTGGAGCAGAAAAGAATCTAGACTATATGCACACAGAAAGGACAAAATGGAAAGAATGAGTTTTAGTGTAGAAACTGTAACAATAGGTAAACTATATCATACAGTTCTTGGCTATGTAAGGACAGTTAAAGATGGGAAACATTTAGTGCCAGAATAATTGCTGCAAATGGATCATCTGCCATTTAGGAGACGTGAAAATACTAATGACACTGGAATCTTCAAATCTGTTGACAGCTCGGGATGAAGGCAGAGGTAAAGCTGCAGTCCAGAAGCTTGAGAAAGAAGGTCTAAGACCAATCTTCCATCAGCTGGACATCACTGACCATGCCAGTATTATGAGGTTGAGAGATTTTCTGCAGCACAAGTATGGAGGTCTTGATGTGCTGGTCAACAATGCTGCTATTGCCTATGAGTTTAATGTAAGTTAAAAAATCATAACTATTTGTTTTTTTGATATGCAGATTGTTTCTTACAGTGATTTCTGATGATGTCCTTAATACGCTGAGAATTAAAGAGACAAATAAGCGCAATAAGAATGAGCATCTTTTCACAACAATAGCTATGTAGGATTCTCATCTGCTTCAGCATTCCCTTGTCATGTTTGCAAAATGCTGCGGGTCATAAACTGGGTGCTCTTGTGTAGATATATCTTGTGTAGATATGTGCAATTCCCCCATACTTGTTGTCAACTGGCAGTGGCCACAACCGGTCTCTTAGTTCTGCCAGGAGAGGGCAATCTTGCAAGACATGTGGTGTTTGGTCTACCTGCAGACACTGGCAAGGACCTGAGCTGTTGCCTATCATTAGTAGGTGCTGAGCCTGCAATGTCCAGTCCATAATCATAAAATGGTAATCTGCTCCACTGAGGTATCCATGAGAATCCATTGCATAGTTTTGGTTTATGTCTGTTTTCCAGACCTGATTTTTTGATGAGTGTCATGTAGGATTCCAATCCAATTTTAATTCATGTTATTGCAAATGAAATTAAGAGACACTAGTATGATGGGAGCACAGTACATATGTAATGACAATGAACATGAGCTGTCAGCAGTGTAGAAGTACCATCTGAGGACCCTTTGATAAAGGGTGATCATACTACATACAGTACATGTATATCACCCTCTCAGTTTTGTCAACATGAAGAACTAGCAATTTAATACATGAGACATCTCACAAAGGTTCACAGTCATAACATCACCCGTGATCGAAAATTCTGATTAAATTTCTTTATACAGTATTTACATAGTGTGGCCATGTGGTGATGAGTCATATTTAGAAACTCAGACTATAAAAGTCCTAAGGTTTGTGCTTTCGACTCCTGGGCTGGGCGTCAATGTTGTGGTGTCCTTGGAAAAGAGACCTCACTTCCTTTTCCCCACTCGACTCAGATGTAAATGAGTACCTGGCTTTAAAGCTGGGGGGGACCAGGGTGCTGCAGCAAAGACTTTGTAATGTGTTGGATTTGTAATATCATGTATTTATATGTGTCCTGTATGGTTTGTATTATGAATGTAATGTATAACACTGTATGGCATTATAAACCAGTTTCTCTACTAGGTCAGTAAAAGTCCAGTGTTATTTTGGTGGGTTTTTTTTTCATTTTTCATTGGATGTTTTTATCCAGTTTTAAATGCGTGTTATGTAGAAAGGGTAACAATTATTCAATGTTTAGCATGTTTCTGACCATTAGCCCATCTACATAAATAGGCTAAGGAGTTATCCCCAAATATATCGTCGCCTTCCACACGAAAGGGCGTATCCCTGTTTTTCACGTTTTTAAGGAGAGCGATATACGTCCGATTCAATCATATTGATAGTTAGCTTAAGCCCTTAGAAATTTTATGCTATATCTTCGTTACTATTTGAGCAAGGGATACACCGTTTCGTATGAACATAGTTCTGAGATAGCACTATGTACTGGTGGTGATAACTCAAAACCGTCAAAAATTGGGATACGCCCTTTCGTGTGAAAGGCGACGATATGTAGCAGCCACGTTTGTGTCACCTGATTTTATTCATTCTCTTTATTATGTGAAGAACATTCCAACCCCACCCTTTGATCAGGAAGCTCATGAAGTGTGCCATGTCAATTACTTCTCCACCCTAGATGTTTGCCAAGTGCTGTTTCCTTTGCTTAGACCTCATGCCAGGTGAGTTGGGAGATGAGCATGTATGTGGTGGATCCTTGTTTACATAACTTTGGCTCGAAACATTCCCCTTTCTTAGCATACCCTTGTCCAAAAGTCCCATTTTTTTCTCCGTATGAAAGGCATGCTAGAAAATCATATCGTTTTGATAAAGTGTCCACAATAGTCTTGGTTAGAAGAGTGGTGTGTTATCAGGGTTTTACTGTATTATTTTTAGTGATACATTATTCTCCTTATCATTATTTTCACTATTATTAATACCAATCAGACTCATTAATGAAACCTGTTTACAGCAAGAGAATGAATGTGCTTAAATTATCATCATCAGTAAGAATTTGATTATGATACCACAACATATAAAGAGCTGTTAAATCCACTGCCTAAATATAACAGTATGTTTTGAAAAATTGATATTTTTAATATTATTGCTGTTTGTTAAGAATTCCCTTCATTAAAATCCGTTTCATCTCATCATCATCATCAGTCCTTTGATGTTCCTCTTCCCTCAGGGTGTGCAGTGTGTCGAGTATCAACAATGAGATTTCCCTCCGCCAGTACTCTGAAGCTGTAAAGGCCAGAGTGAAAGACCCCAACTTAACAATAGAAGATGTCAATGCTCTGGTCAACGAGTTTATTCAGTGAGTTGGGTCATCTGAGTGTTAAGACCCGAAGAATTGGGGAATGTTACTTGAAGTTAATATTATAAATACTTATAACTTTACAAAGTACTGTATGTGAAATGCAATAATTCAATTCACAGGGAGCTTCAGACAAGGTGTGCAGCATTGAAAAAAAAGAGAAAATTCTCAACATAGTTTCCTTACTTCAAACATGTACATTTAATTTTAGCAATGTCAAAGGCTATGTAAGATCATATTTAGTGAAAGTTGCTGGTAAGCCTGTACTCAAAGCCTTTACCTCAAGATTGTGAATATGATGTTTTGTGTTACACTAATATCAAAATACATGTCACAAGAGACTTTTAGAGTATGGTACCAGGACTCAGGAAGGAGTGAGATTACATTCACTTCAAGAAGATAATTATTTCAATAATTCATCTTTAGTAGACTTGTCTCTGTCACATACTGACTCTGAAAACAACACTGTAGAGATCCCAGGCACCGAATCACCATACCGAGTATAAATTCTAGATGCCCAGGTTTTGATATCTCAGAATATTTACATTTGCCTGCAGAGCTGCCCAAAAGGGTACACACTTGAAGGAAGGGTTTGACAACTCTGCATATGGCATGTCCAAGATAGCTGTCAGTTTAATGACCACTATTCAACAACGGGAGCTGGACAAGCAGGGAGCAGATGATATTGTAGTCAATTCTGTGAGTCTAGCACTGGATATACAGCTTTACTCATGATTGCAAGATGCAATTTGAAAATTTGGCATATGTTTGTGAAAGAAGAGTAAGAGGAATGAAATTTTCATAAGGCTGTGATTTTGGAGGCAGCAAGTTATTTGAAATATTATCTGTCATTCTTACCAGCATCAATCATCCTTACTCACCACAGACATGCTGTCAAACATTATAGATGAGCAATTCACATCACCCATCACTGAAATTATCATTAATTTTTCAGTAAAGACCATCCTGTTCTTTGTATGACAAACATCATTCATGTCATAATCAGAATAAATAGCATCACCACCTGTCCATCACAACTTCGTTATCATTGCTGTCACCATGATAATTGTTTCGTAGGATCTTCCCTGTCAGCACCATTGACTCTCATCATAATTCTCTCCACCACTGTCACTAGTATATTTGGTATCTTGTTCGTCTCGGATATCCACCGTCTTCTCCACAGTCCATCCATTGAATCTGGTCTCTGAAGTACAGTAATTACTATTATGTTCATCTTTGTCTTCCCCCTTATGCCCTGTTTCATCATCTCTCTTTCAACATTACCTGGCCATTTCTCAATATATCTTTACTCTTTCTTAGTGCTGCCCAGGTGTTGTGACTACGGACATGTGGATGGCTCCTGGTGCAACCATTGATGAAGGTAAAATTTTTCCTGATCAGAGTTCTTAAGAATACACTTCACCAAATTGTCCAGTCTTATAATGCTCAAAACTTTCCTTCTGACTTGAATTTTTATTTGTTGTTCAAAGGTACTAGGGATCTTCATTATTTTCAGAGATTGCTTCTGAAATAAGATGTGAATTTTGCATGACAGTGACAAGGATACATTAAATATGTCTATTCCAGGAGCCATGACACCCTTGTTTTGCGCACTCCTTCCTCCAAATGTGACCAGCCCTCGAGGACAGTTTGTCATAAAGAATAAAGTTTATGACTGGTTGCAAGTCTGATGGTTGCACTGTGCTGGAAAGTGAAGAATTATGATGGCTGTAAAGATTTCCGACCAGTGACTGTAAGTGTATTGAGGCAGCAAACTTGTTTGATAACATACACCCAAAAGATGAAAATCACAAATCATTCCTCCATACCTGTATCTCCAAAACTTCTTGGGAACATAGAAAAAGTTCTGATTCAAGATGGTCATATCATAAGGAATGCATCATAATCGTAAAGAGAGTGCATAACATCAATGGGGGGACCAGGACACTGCACCGCTGGTGATCAGCAGTGACTTTGTTATGTATTTTATTTGTTATATTATGTATGTATGATATGTATTGTTATATGTGTTTGTATTATGAATGAGATGTATAATTTTGTCTTACATTGTAAAACAATTTACCTACAAGGTAAATAAAGTCGTATTTTCATTTTTTTTTTCATTTTCATAATATATATACAGTATATATTCGAGAGGAGCCTGCTTAAAAGCCTTATTTTCCTTTTATAATTCATATAACGATATGGTCTTTGCACAGGCACCCCTCAAATTTAGGTTATTCTATACCCAATTTTTAGCTTCAAAGGGAGCAACATCAAGTTGCTAAGTGCAGTTGAGGAATTGTCTACACATAAATCGAGTTGGAAGGGAAGGCACTCCTCTTCTTATTGATTAATGTTATCTCATTCTTCTGATGAATACCAGTCATAAGGAACATGGGTTATTACTGGTTGATTCACAGTCTGAATGTTTTTCAATTTTTTTGCAAAAACGGAAGATTTTCCACGTTGTTGCCTTACTCCACGCTATGTCAAAGACTGTGTCAGGACATATTAAATGTGCTAGCAAGCCTAAACTCAGAACTTTTACCCCAAGACTATAAACAGTGTCTTTTGTGGTATACTCAGAGCTGACTCACATTCTGAATGTTTGTTTGCAAGGTTGTGACTAATACATGTGTACAGGTTTTTAATGCTTGTGCAGAAACTACTGCAAATGCAAATTATGAAGGTATTGATCCAAGTCTATAACCGTTTACACAGTGTGCATGTTTGTAAATGAAGCTCTTTGCCTTTCACATCAATGCTATTACTGCCCTCATAATCATCACCTCAGTATGAAGGAATATTGTCATCATTCAGTGGAGTCACTGATATCTAACTGAGTTCATTTAAAAATATAGAAAAAAGAGAAAAGTTATCAGTTTAGCATTGCAAAGTTTTGGCATAAGTATCCCGCCGTCGTAATTATCAATGTCATCATCATTTTTAAAATAACGGAGATACTCTCAGACTGTGAACTTCAAAAAATTTAATAAAAATTTCAAATTTTCAGACAGTAGTCCTTCCTTAGGGAACAGTAAGAAAAAAAATTAACATAGAAAAATCATTATAACACAGATGAACACATAACACCGAATAATTCAGAGAGAGACAAGGCCAATCTCATCATCATCATCATTGCCACAAACGCTGCTACGTTCTGATGTTGTTACTGTTTTTACTACAAAGTTATGACAAATGATTTTGTTGAGGTGAAATGTTTTCTTATGTATATATATGATTCCATGAGGATAAAAACACTTTTCAAGTCTGTTTATATCATTTATTAAAAAGATTGTAAGTACAAAAATCATCTGAAGTCATGTTATTGTTATATAATCACAAAAATCACCTGTAGTCCTGCTGTTAGGCGTGCAAATAAATAACAAGCTCAAGTAAAATGCAATTGATTGAGACCAATCTTACTTCTACCCATGTAATCTTGATAATGATAAATCAACAGCAACATCAACACACATGCCTTTCTGCATAGTAGTAGGAGTATCTATGAAAAATAACAAACTGATCTCTGGTTCAAAGAATGCATAATATGTTCAGTGGAACACTGATAATACAACCACTGCTTACAGTTTTCTGCTTACCTCAATTCTCTGCTTAACATTCCTATTAAACAGTCTCAGCTGATTTGAATCTTATAAAGAGCAGATAACACATCCTTTTAATAACACACCCTCAAGGGCTTGGCCTAATGGGTGAACCTGTTATCCAGGTTCCAGTGTATTCTTGTCTGAATACATAAGCAAATCCTATGGGGTCAATAAAAGTCCTAACCATTAATGCCCAAGAACTGTATGATCTAGATCTACTTCCTAGAAGCAGAAGTAACCAACCGTATTCCCCAACATCTGTAACATGGAACAGAATCTCTAATTCACTCAGCCCCATGTAAACCTCATACTGGATCAGATGTGATGAACAATAACACACAACAACACACAGAAATGAAAAAGTACAACTCCTATTCATCACCACATAACATATTCCCTGACAGCTTTTGATTCTCAGATGCAATAACACTCTTTACCTATTATCTCAAATCAGGCAAGTTTGTTTTTTTAACAACTGTCTAGGGATAACAGTGAAAATTTAGAGTTTCTTCATTTACTGTGACTCTCAACCAAAGCCTCTTTTTTTTTATCTGGCATGTAATCTGTATGATATGTGTGTGGCTTGAACTCATCAGCACGAAGTCAGATAACCTTGCTCTGTGCACGCATTTTTCCATCAAAAGGGACATTTTCTTAGACACTTTGCCATTGAATTATATATCTAGAGACTCGTGGAATTGTGAAGATTTCATTGGAACTGGTGTTTGATAGCAGATTCCTGAAGGTGCGCTGTTTTCGGATGAAACTGCCCAGAATTTTGGAGTCTTAGAATCCTGAAAGAAAAAAATCAATTCACCTGCACGTGAAAGTATACAGCAGTAAGTTCACTCCAAGTGTGCAACTCTCAAACCTGTCTGCAAGGGGAGACAAGAGGTAAAGACAGGAAGTAACACACATATATGTAAACAAAGTAAGGAGTTAACAGTACAGAAAGTACCTCAGAGAAGTGCACTGGCTCCTGCCTCTTGCAATATTTGTTGAAAGCTACCCTCCTGAACTGAGTCAGTGCCACTTTTAGAGTAAGCTATGGCTGACATTAAAGGGGAGGATTTCCATATGTGGTAACTGGCAGTAAGGAGTTACGCTGGCTTCAACTGATGCTCCTGTCTCAATGGGCATTATTAGTGTTAGGGTTAAGGGTAGGTTTAGGGTTATGGGGGTAGGGTTAGGGTTGTATTAGTACGCTATTTGGAATTAAGGTACTGAGCGTAGTTGTAGGAGTTACCACATATGGAAATCCTCCCCATTAAAGATACTAGCACTGATCTCAGTGGACAGGTGGATGAAGTCCTTGAGGTGGGTCAGTCTACAGACAGCAGGGACAAAACCTCAAGAGACAATAATAAAAGACGGAGAGAAAGCTGCCTGGAGTCAGCTGGTAAAGATGATGATGAAAGCAAAGATAGTATTGATACTCTGGCTCGCCAGATGTCAGAGATAAAGGTACAGTTAAAGTCCGTGGTTGAGGCAATCAGCACATTCTCTACAGAGATGAACAAACTCGGCAGAACAATGAATGAGATTCTGTTTAAAATGGCTGATCACGATGTTAATCTAGTTGAGAAGTAAATCGAAAACTAGACCAGCAAACGAGTGAAATGGTGAAAACAAGTCGTTAGGTGGAGGGTCAAAATATGGAGATGAAAGAGATGGATAAGAAAGTACGTGAGCTGGAATGGAAGGCCATCGACCAAGAAGCTAGAAGCCGAAGAAACAACCTGGTCTTTTACGGCATCGCATAGGAAAACAGCTAAGATTGTGCAGCCAGAATCAAAAGCTTCATATCAACTGAAATGAAACTGGGTCAAAGTAGGGAATTCCCCATCCAGTGAGCTCATGAATCGGGATCAAGAGGTCGGCTGACGTCATAGGTCACAATCGTCAATACCCTCAACTAATCATTGTCGCTTTTCTCGATTTCCGCGACAGGGAGACAGTACGCGAAGCCCGTGAGCAACTCCACTCACCTCACTGTGTTTGAGAGGATTTCCCTCTCGAGATAAGAAAAGCAAGGGAAGCCCTGATACCTGAACTAAAGGAAGTGAAAAAATCAGGAAAGAGAGCCACCGTAGCATACCCTGCTAAACTCATAGTCGAAGGGAAGGTTGTCACACAAGTGCCTGTGGTTAGAGCCCCAACTGGTTCACGACACACCAGCTCCAACTAGGGACAGACACCAGGGGATGGCTGTCATAAACCGTCATTTGTCTCCCTGAATGTGAATGGAAGTTTAGAAAGCAAATTAGAAAATGTTGATTTTGTTGATAGTATAAATGGGTATGATGTGATTCTGTTGAGTGAAAGTTGGACGAATAAGATGAGTGAAGTACATCTAGATGGGTATGAATGTATCTGTAAGCACAGGTGTAGAAGGAAGAGGGCCAAGAAGGACTCGGGAGGTTTGGTGTGTTGGTTTAAGGTAGATATTCGGGAGGGAGTGACAGAGTGTGAATGGGAGTTTGAAAACGGGCTTGTGTTTAAATTTTGTAAAGTATTTTTTGGTCCAGATGATGATTTATATGTTATTTTTCCGTACATAAAACCTCATATGTCATCTCGTAGTGTGATAGGGACTGGTGAGGATGATTATGATTGTTGATGAAGATTGCGGAGTTGAGTGATTGCGGCACGATAGTAGTTATGGGTGATCTGAATGCAAGAACAGGATGCATGGAAGATGTGGATGCAAATGAGGAAAATGATGTTTTGAATGATCTTTGCAATAATGGAAATGAAATTAGGGAGAATGATATGGTTATTACTAATATGTTATTGCAGAGAGCAAATGAGGACAGAGGTGTGAATGAGTACGGACATAGATTGGTGCGACTGTGTAAGATGTGTAATTTATTGATATTGAATGGAAGGGCTGGGAAGGATAAAGGCATTGGGAAAGTGTGACGGTGCGGAGCGAAAGCGGTGCGAGTGCGGCGCTGAGCGAAAGTGGGTGCGGATGTGACGTGGGTTGGCAAGGGAAGAGGGGAAAATGACGTGATGGTTGAGGGGAGAGAAAGGAACGCTGGAGATAGCTGGGACCAGTTTTCAATTTGTGTACCCTTCATCAGACCTCGTTTGAGACTGCCCTTCACATGTGTGCCTTACTTGACCATACAGTTGTGTATTACATACGACCTTAGGCGATAGCCCTACAGTGAAGTTTTGGCGGGCAGCGGTGACCACAGTGAAAGAAGGAGAAAGAACTAAGCACGGGAAGGTGGATGACGGAGAAAATCGTGCGACTGAACGTAAGGTCTTAGTTCGATCACAGCGAAAATCAAGGAAGGCAAAGGGCCATAGTGTGGTCCCTGTTTTCCAACGCACCTACTGGGCACCTCTCCTGGCTGCCTCACCTTCGGTTTGCTGAGGGGATCAACAAGACTCACTGTCAGACCGCACAGCAACAGAAGGAAGCCGCCATTACACCGAGCCTATCGCAGGTCCTGCCTGAGCTGATCTACGCGAGAGTATGGCATGGCGCCACGTAAACCATCCTTATTTCTTGGGCCAGTGATAATTTTGCCGGCATCTGAGATCGGACACTACCGCAATCGAGTTGGTTGTGGGGGTTGTGTTGTGGATGGGTGGTGTGAGGATGGGCTGTTGGGAGTTGAGTATTTCGTGTTATTGTCAGCGTAGATAGTTTTCATTTGTACTTTTTATATAATATGTAATTAGCATTTGTATTGGCCAGGACAGGCCTAAAAATAAATAAATCTTGAATCTTGTCATTCAGTCTCACTGAATCTCAGAATTATGGCCTAGTAATGTCCATTGCTTGCTCTGTTTTAAGTTAACATCTATCCCTGAAGTGAGTTTGGACACCTCACTGGAGGTAATACATTATATTTTACTTTGATTCTCTTTCCTTATAATTATATTGCTATTATATTGAATCTTTCATAACTCTGTGGTTATTCAAATTTTTATCAGAACTATTTCTGTTATGATATTCCATCTCACTGTGCAACATTGTAACGTAACATCTCACTGGACAAAGTTTATTAAATATTAGCGGACAACAAACAAGTCTGCAAGTAAATTCAGTATTGGGAAATGCTAGTCCCGTGCCTAGAATGCCAGGGAATGTCCAATTTATTTACATCACTTCTGTTTAAAAGTTAATAACTCTATCTTACGTTGAGGAGATATGAAGTGTACACAGGTGGTCAAATAAAAGTTTGAGATAACTGGCAGCATTAACAGACAATATACATCAGTTAATGTGTGCTAAATTTCAGCTGCATAATACATGTTTAATCGAGGTCACTGAACTGTGAAATAAACAAAACATTTTTTGGCTGCCAATAATAAATATCCCCTCTTCCGACTATGACATATTCAAGTGAGGATATCATCTGCTTATCTCAGTGATTTTCAACAAGATTTATCCCTAACAAAATGAAAAGTATCTGGAATAAACAATAAACAATACTTCAGTCCCAATGTCTGTTTAATACCAGCTAAATTTGCTGCATAAAAGCCAGCAGGGTACATGGCACACACAATATAACTTTCTCCATGTACATGAGCCTTTCTAATGTCCCCATGTATGGGGACATATCGACGGCTGAGCGCAAGAAGTGACTATCTCCACTTTTGGTCAAATTAGAGTTTTCGACATAGGTTGGGTTATTTTTAGCCGCTTTTTCACTGGTATAAATATCAAAGCAGTATCTTTATTGGTTGCCGAGTTATTGCCATTTCATTTTTGACTATCTTCAATTTTCCCATAACTTTTCATGCAAATTTGATGATCACCAATATTTAAACTGCGATTTTCTCAAAACTAAGAAAAGTGGAGATAGTCACTTCTTGCGCTCAGCCGTCGATATATGCAATATGTCAGTCCAAGGTCTTCTCCATTTTTTGTTGTTTCATCATACTCATAACAACACTGACGCACCATTTTAAGATATCTCTTCACATGATTTGTGCCTGTCCTTCATCATATTAACCAAATGCACATTTTTTAATATCACCACAGAGTAAATGGAGTGGAAATGCAACACTATACCTGAGTATGAATTTCTACAATTAATCATTAACTGCCTCAGCCAGACTTAATTAAGTATTTTAAGATTTCATACAGCAATCACCCTTGGTCTCTTTAGCCTCAGGGATTCTGAAAAATTACTGGGAGAGCCTCATGTTCCTCCTAACAGTGACACTAACCCTCCTTCCCTCCCCACTGGCCCATCCCTAATAGCTAAAACTATTTTACTGATTTAATACTTTATCAACAATATTATTATAGCAATCCAGTCTTCCTCTGTACCTGAGGGCTGAAGATCTTTCTTGTGTGCTGTAAAGCTCTGTGACAACATGCTTAGTAACAACCCACTTTACAGAATGAAACAATAATGACATTCCTATAGAAAAATTCATCAGTTTTCTCTAAAATCATTTCCAAACTAAGATTTCATGAGATCCTAAATTCTTTCATCTGAAAAACAAGATATAAGATTTCATGAGCCACTCATCTCTTAAAACATTTCCACGGTAAGATTTCATTTAACATCTTTAAATATATTTCTGCTGCAGTGAGCTCTTAAAAAGACTTCCACTCTAAACAAAACTTCCTATAGGAAGGACCGAGTTGACAAGAATGTCTAAAACTTCTCACTTTGTCATATTATCCTGAAAGAGTCATAAAATATTATCCTGGGACAGTCATAAACTATTATCCTGGGATAGTCAAAAAATATCATACCAGGATCACTGGAATGCCAAACAATGTCAGACACACTGTCCATTAAAACTACATAAATATGTCAAACATCAACAATGGCCAAAATGTTATTGGACACTTCGTCACCTTCCACATGAAAGGGCGTATCCCTGTTTTTCGTGTTTTTAAGGAAAGCGATTTACGTCTGATTCGATCATATTGATAGTTAGCTTAAGCTCTTAAGAATTTTATGCTATATCTTCGTTACTACATGTATTTGAGCTAGGGATACACCGTTTTGTGTGAACATAGTTCTGAGATAGCACTACGTACTGGTGGTGATAACTCAAAACCGTCAAAAATCGGGATAAGCCATTTCGTGTGGAAGGCGACGACTTGTTTTAGCATGCAGTTGTGTCCTGCCAGACTGAATCAGATTTTGTGTGACAGCAAAGACATGACATTCTGATATCATTATTTTGTGGATTTCAGTCTGTCAAACATTCGGTACAGCACTTTCTAGTTTTCTGCCGGAGCATATTAATTTCCACTGGTCATGTCCGGCAGTCTGGCACTTGCTTACATGTCTGATGACTACAATCTATTTTGCTAAGACATTATGCATTCTCCCAGTTAACCCAGTCCACCACTTCTTTCAACCGCAGCATGGCTCCTCTGGGACTGTCAATGTTGGGTGGAAGCAGAGCACAATACAGTGGCGTGATTACACCTGTAGAGTGAGACAAGGGGAGAGAGGATACATTATATATCCAATGTTCTGAGTTCTATCATCTGAACAAATCTGTGGCAGATAATGGGCTGTGTGAAAGGAACAGAGAGGGAAGGGATAGTGAAGAGAGGATCCTTATATCTTCAGAAACGAAGTGACAAAATGGTTAGACATAATAGGCTTTAAAAAACTGGTTTAACTGAACCCTCTACATAGATGCAGCTAAAATATTTGCCTTGAAGTATGTTCAAGTACTGTATATAATTTAAGATTAACATTTGCCGGAGAAGACAGCTTACAATACATAAAATGGTGCTTATATCCTTGTGGATTATGTGTGAGTGGTAAATCTGAAGATGTCCAAATACATACTCATCTTCATTAATTTCCCCAGAATAATTTACAACTGACTCATAAATGTAGTCAAGTCTGTTAGATTAAAAGTCAGGGGAATTTGGGACATAGCTTCAAATTGGGAATATTTTTAAAATAACAGGAAACCACATCATCCCATGCTACCATTTACTACCATTTACTATCTTTACTATGACTAAATATGGAGATAACATGTATACTTTCTAGGCACTGCCATCTTCAAATTGCTTTTCCATTGTATTTCTGCTCATGGTAGTACTACTATGAGGTTATAGCATATACTGCGACATAAGATGACCCACATTCTTTCATCAAAGCCTGAACATGCTAAAGCTTTGGTGAATGAATCAGGGTCACAACTTCACTATATCCTTCCCTTAGTAATCACTCAAGGCTAAAATAAGAATAAAATTCACAGAATACAACTGGGTGGAGATATTTGTGTTCCATGATAGCCCATCCATTGTGTCAGATTTTCACTACTTTCATAGAATGTCATCATGCCTTATTTTCTATCATTGGGCTGCATTAGCACCAAATCACCATTCAAAATTATGGTGCGCAAATTTTCGTGTTAACACTGAGAGTGGACAGCATTACCAGGAAGTAGGAAAATCACTGTTCTCTGATGTCACAGAAGTTATGAACAGAGATTAGGCAATGATGGAAATAATGAAACAAAGTTCAACCCATGCACTGTAAGCAGTTGATATCATAACAACAATCATAAGATGAACCAGCTATGATAACTGTCATGATAACGTGACTCACCTTCTTCTACAGTAATGCTCCCCTTCCAGTGTGTCATATCTGTTTTTACATAACCTGGACTACACTGCAAGAAAGTATGTAAAGGTACATGTAACAACATGAAACATCAAGAGGCCACGGTCAAGTATTTGCAACCTCCCCTTATGAGTTATTATTTTAAAGTTGTGTGACTTGAAAAGGCTGGCTAAACTCATTCTCACAATTACTGTGTGCTATTCAGTAACCAAGATCAATCCTACAATCTCATAAAAAGATGCTGAAATAACTATAAATTATAAGTATAAACCTTAGTAAAGTCTGCGTTTCTGTACATTTATGGTACTTACAGCTACAACCTCTGGCCCCTGGCTGCATACCCATAACTTTAGCCTTTATATTCACAGGACTGACGTTATTCGTATCAATATCCTACCACTGACAAATACATGTGTCCACCATCTGTCTACGGCTGTGCTTATATCTCTGAGCCATTCTACACATAGACAGCTGACATCATCCAGCTGCTGTAGGCAAACTCAAGAGGTCAAAAATGATATCCTTCAAACTCTTAATGAAAACTCACAAATTACACTAACCCTTTTCTACATACTTGTATAGCTAACATTATTCAACTCCATTCTCAGGTACTCAGCTGACAATCACTTTTCCAATCCTTCTGAATCTTCTCAGACCCGCCAATTACATTATGCACACCATGTCTGCATGCTTGCACAGAACACTTGTATGTGTGTGCGCCTGAGAAAATAACCTCAATGCTGAAAATTTTGAAAATTGAGATAAACCATAAATTTTATCCTTATGGAGCATTTTTTTTTCTGAAAAAGCTGGTTTTTAAAGTTCTAAAATATCTTGAATAGTTTCTGAGATACAGTATAACATATTTACTTAAATTTACAATGGTAAGTTTTTGAGAAAAAAAGGCTTCAAAGTTTCACATTTTTATTTTCATTTAAAATGACATAGGAAGCATGGAAATGGTGAGATAAAGGCATTACATTTCAGAATGACAAAAACTCTGGAAGAAAATTAAATATATAACTCTGATAGGGGTTACTTTGAATCATAAGGCAGTATATGTTAACAAATCTTGGGCAGAAAAGATGTAAAAATGGTGTAATTTGTTCAGACTTTACAACTGTACAGCTTAAAAAATATTTTCTAAAACTATTTAGAGTCAGAATTTTGCTAAATCCTTTTAACACATGATTGAAAAATGGTAAAGGTAATACTTTTTGAAGAAACTACATTTTGCCTTTCTCAGGCTGTTACTCAGTATTGTACCTCCTGGTATTTGGGTCATTACCTCAGGCATGCATGCATATCCTCTACCACCTTACATATGCTTTATACTCACAGCATTGACAACTATATCTTCTGCCCCTTGTCTGTCAAGTTCCTGCTGCTGTAATGTGGACATGACAGTCAAACCAATCTTTGAGAAGCCATAAGCATTGTCAGGGAAGCCTTCCTCTAAGTGTTTGTTCTCCTGAGCCACTCTAGAAAGATAAAGACACTCCTGTTAATTTCAATAACTCAAGTGTAACTCAACACTGGATGTTACTGAATGGAAGAAGCACCATACCATCTCTCAAAGTTGCTACTACAGCAGAATCTCACAAACTTAAAAATCGGGAAATCGGCCCAGCAATAAAGTTAAGCACAAGTAATACGGACATATTAAGTACGTAAATACAGATACCGTACAGTATTTTTGTTCCCCATTTTTCTTTTCTATAGGTATATGTATGATTAATATGTATTTCTGTTAATAAGTACACTTTTGTTAAGTCCCAAGGCGTACGAATTATGCATGATTCACTTTTTGAGCTAATGAGATAATCAAATTTCAGATGATATATTTGATACAGCAATACAAACATGGAAGTGGAGTTTTGCAGTGAGAATATGAAAAATAGTGTACATGAGTTCAAAGNAAGTAGGACGTAAATACAGATACTGTGTACAGTATTTTTTTGTCCCCATTTTTCTTTTCTATAGGTATATGTATGATTAATATGTATTTCTGTTAATAAGTACACTTTAGTTAAGTCCCAAGGCATACGAATTATCCGTGATTCTCTTTTTGAGCTTATGAGATAATCAAATTCCAGATGATATATTTGATACAACAATACAAACATGGAACTGGAGTTTTGCAGTGAGAATATGAAAAATAAGTGTACATGAGGTTCAAAGTCATATAGTTCTGCTGTATAATGATTCCAGAAAGGTCATTTGTGCAGATTCTGAACTCTTAGGCTAATGACGAGCAGCTTTACAGACTTGCTTAGTAATCACTTCAGCACAAAATAAAAGTTTTGAGGGAATTTATACAAAATATCCCTGCTAGATTTTGATGGGCGGCATAAAGATCCATTCTCTAGCATTACCTTGCATAACATCTCAAAAACAGTTATGAACAAATCAAAAACTGGAAAGACACTTGATTGCAGTGCTATCTGTTCTACACTCTACAGTGGTGAGTTTCCGATCTATTCTGTATCTGTTTGCGCAAATAAATTGTCCCCAGCTTTGGGTCTGATATATTCAGCCTGGTCAAATGAAATAATTATTAATATTTAAGAAATGCCAAATTCCAACTTTACAAGATGGCAACACAATTTATGAAAATATAATACAGTATGCTCTCTTTCTTTCACACAAGAATACAAATAAATTATTGGGATCAGTTGTAATAGAAAAACTTATGACTAAAATATCACCTATGAAAGGGGACAACCAGCTTCTCAAGCATTTTTGTGCCCAATTACCGAACCAACAAGTAAAACAGAAGATTGATTTTTAGTAGCTCTGCTCATTCTCCTTCTCTCTCATTCTTTCTCTCTCAGTTAAAAATTGATTGGATCACTATGCTAATGAAAACCAAATTTTATAGAAGTGCCAAAAACTGCTTACTGTACAAAATGTGTCATGATGCCTGACAGTTCTTCCATAGTAATATTGGGACTAGTCAACTTGGCCTTCAACTCAGGTGAACACTTTTTTATGGCAAATGTAGCTCCCATACTGGACACATTGCAAACTCTGAGGAAGGTAAATTCATGCTTTCAGGTACAAGAACACAAATTCATATTAAAGATTTTGAAACCCATCTCAAGATCATATATTGGATCCTAAAACAACTGCACTCCTAATGCTAAATGTTTATTTTTTTTTAATCAGGAAGAGAAAGACAAGAAATATTAGCCAACTTAAGAATAGCCTAAACATTTTCAAATTCATAACAATTATTGATGATTTTCCTCTGTAAGGTCATTAGGTTGTATCAAATTATTTGTAGATTTGTTCAGTTCCACACTGAAGTTTAAGAGAAGTGTCTCCCCCCCACCCCCCAAAAAAATCTAAATTTGAGAAAAAATGACGGGACGTTTAAAGATGAAAAGAGAGAACATGAAAGTTCTAACATCTGTAAAGCCTAGGTGTTCTGTTGTGATTCACTGCTTGATCAAAGCCAGCATCTGATCAAATGTCTATGACCCTAAACCCTGGCAAAGATAAGCAACATGGTCCAACTGACAGATCTAGCCAGTGCAAACAACGGCTTCTGATGCAAAGGAGATAATCGAATCAAAGGCAAATGATGGTCACATGGATGTAAAAATATGAGTGAGCTTGACTGGCCATCAGTAACAGTATCGGTCACTGCACATTGACAAAAGGTGGTTGACAACAGGTAGGCTTGACTAGCTGTGCAGGTAAGTATGGTAATGAAAGATGGTAGTTATGACAGTAGGAAGCAAAGCAGACATTATGACTGAGCACAATAGTAACAATATACATATTTTCTGTCAAAACTTGTGTGAATGTTATGGATTTCCAAATCATCTCACTTAGATGGTCTGTTCCTCAGGGATCACCTTCCTTACACAGGCATTCCACTTACAGTGGAGTCCACTTAAGATAAACTCGCTTAAGATAAAATCTCGGTTAAAATAAACTTTCCTCATGGTCCCGATTTTTGCCTTCTTTACCATTACCAATCAACGACTGGTTAATATAAACACCGACAACACAGCCTCCGCTTAAAATAAACCCTTCTTGTCGGCCCGCAAGTGTAAACCAGATGCGATTGATACTAAACTTATTAAAAAGTGGCCAAAGTCGAGCCCACACGCACTGCTTGCCGTCTTGATGATGTAATAGGACCATGTGTGTGGAGAGGGGTTGGGTTGGGGCAGAGTGTGCTGTAGGGTGGGAAGGGCGATGCTTCGTTTACCTTGTAATAGTCTAGTTAGTACACTCAGTCTCTGCATGCGAAGTCCACTTGAGATTAGCCTAGACTAGCCTCCCTCCCCATCACCTCTCAGTGCGTGCATCAGCGCACAGTTGGTGCCATCTCTCTCTTCCCAGTCCCAAACAAGCTAGATTATCCATCCAGTACGTGTGTGGACACTGTAGTTTCCTTTCTTTTCTTTTCCTGTGCTTGACCAGTAAACATCGAACCGATCTAAACGTAAAATCCTTCGTATTGCATTCCAAAATGACAGAGCTGCAAAAAGAAGACGCTGAGTCTGGATAGCAAAATGGAGCTTCTCAAAGATGTGGATAAAAATACCATGAAACAGGTTGTTTCTCCTGAAAATGGTTAAGATAAACCTTGCTTAAAATAAACTTATTGACTCGGTCCCGAGAGGTTTATCTTAAGCGGACTCCACTGTATATGTGTCCCACCTTAGCAGGTTCAACAGCATTTACAAATCAGCCAGCATGCACAAATATTCCATGTACCTTACTGACCATGAGAAATGCTTCGTGAGGTGTGTAAAGAAAGAAGGAAAGACCATTACAACGTTCTCAGCTCCACGACTTTTTACTCTACTTTTTTACTTCTATAATATCTTTGAAGTCACAATTACAAACTTTTTCTCATCTCTTTAACCCAAACAAAAAATCTCATACCCAGCAATCTGTATGCATGCATGCACACAATCCCTCAGATTTCATGACATTCTTGCAGGCTCACCTGGCATGAGGCCTCAGTAAAGGGAAAAGAACACCACAGACATCGAGGGTACCAAAGTAGTTGATCTTTACTGTTTCTATGGCTTGCTCCGCAAAGGGAACTTGAGACTGTGATAAAGTGATGACAGCACTGACTCCACACTCATCACACATACATGGAGAAGGAGAAGGAGGTGGAGAGAGACTAATACCTTCTTTGTCTTTATTTATTCTCAACTATCGTTATCATTCTTAATAACACTTCATTATAACTTCTTTGTCTTCACCATTATCATGATTGTAATAATCTAATCTTGCAACACTGTGACCCAACAAAAAAAACAACTTAAAGAACAGTAATAAACAGGTCTCAGAATAAGTTATGTGACATGATGTGGGGATGGTTCCTGAGTTGCTGTTGTAAATTGTAAATTACCCTTGAAACTTTTGAAGCCTTATTCATGAGCCTAAAATCACACTAGTGTTTACCACTTGCTACTTGTAATTCTGGACTAAAGTCTGTTTCAATTTGTTATGACTACACAGAAAAAACACTGCCCTCTGAGCTGCACAGTTACATTAAACAGAAGGGGCAGTGATGACTAGACAGAAATGTACATTTTAAGATGCTTATTACAAACTACACAAGACTCTAACATATCTCATATTAACCCTGGTGATACTATGATAGAATTCAGTTTACTTTCCCCTCACTATGCTTGAATGCAGCAAAAGAATAGATATGCATCTCCTTGCTGAGTGCTGAGTGAGGCGGTCAAATTTGGCAGCCCAGTGTCAGATGATCGGCTGGCAGACACCACTTACAATGGTTAATATCCATAACAATGGTCATGCAGCCAGTGGGAGACTAGTCGCAAGGCATCTTGCGCTACAAGAGTTAATGATATTCTACAATATCCATGACTCTGATCTAAGTGCTTGCACAGGGTTTTGGAATACAGTAGAACTAATTTCATAAAGAAAGTTTTGGTAATGTGTATGTTCAAGTGCACCGCACTCAAAAATATAATGAGGTGATGAAAGACAGTAATAAAGAAGCTGCATGATATTGAAATTAAGTATATTTGATAAGGAAAGAGTTGATAACAAAAGTAAGTGAAAGAACATCCTATAAAGGATGTTAAATTAAGGACAGAAAAGAGGATGTAGTAGGCGCAAAATGAAGAACAATGCTGAAGATGAGACGAGCACATTGCCAAAAACAATCAACCATGACTACCTCCAGGAAAGCAACTCCAGCATTATTGACCAGCACATCTAAACCTCCATAGGTTTTCTGCAGAAAGTCTCTTAGTCTAATAACGCTTGCATGATCAGTGACATCTAACTGGTGAAACTTAGGCTTCAGACCTTCCTTCTCTAGTTCCTGAACAGCTGTCTTACCTCGACCTTCATCTCGTGCTATATAAGACAATAAAAGTTTAAAGATGAAATTCTCAGGCTTGGGCAGCCATACCTGCATCCCCCTCACATAGTGCATTCACATATAATTATCTTAAGTCTTCACTTTAAACATGTTTGATAAAAAATGATGTGATAACTGTTCACAATCAGATTTCGTCATGATCAATTTGGCAAAGCTCTGTCCTGCAAGATTTTGTGGATGTGTCCAGTCAATGTAACTGATGTCACTAAACATTCTTATTCAAGAGCTGTATTGGTCACCATAGACGCTATCTCTCATATAAAATATTGAATTCAGAATGAACCCTTAGCACTACAGCAGATATTAAACAATCAGAATATGTCAAGAAGTGATAATGTGAGTTTAAATGCAGGAATGATCACTATTAATAGGTTCAGTAGTACAGTACTCTAGTCAGATTTGAGAAGGTCAACAAGTGCAGCCAACTGAGACTATGAGTGTGTTAAAAATATAAGAAATTAAGTAAGTATATATATTTCAAGATCAGTGACAGGCAGTTAAATGTGATCTGAAATAGTGTTACACAAATTTTTTTGTTAATTTTAAAATCTATTGGAACAACAGCACTATTCACTGAGACATCAACATACATGGAAGAAGAGGATGAAGAGTTTCTTCTGTCCCCAATATGTAACTTACCTATCTCTGAAATCATTTGTAGCATGATAGAAAGATAGGTCTTTACAACAGCAGAACTAAGATATCACTGAGGAAAGGGGATATTTTGCTCTGTCCAGTGTTTGGGCTTTTTTACTGTTGCAGTATCAGCGACGCATTTCAACACCAGCGCAGTCATTAAAACAGTCAAAGCAGGTGAAATTGATCTCTTCAAATTTTTGTTTCAAATAACTTGCTTTATCTAGATTGTAACATGAGTCCTTTACTGGCAAACAGTCTCTTAACACATCAGTGTATGCTTCCTGCCCTACCTGTCAGAATAACATCTCCATGAAAATCCTTGCAAAGCCCTCTGACTATCCCAAGTCCAAGGCCTTTATTGGCTCCCGTCACCTGAAAAGATATATACTTTTTTGACACAAGGTCATTTCAAACTGTTCATGAACTACAGAAGTACCGTACGAAGAGTTGGCTTCAAAGTCAAATCATCTGAACTTCTATTTTGGCTTTTAGCTTGGTGCCCACAAATTTCCAGGAAGCGTTACATCATGACCCTAAACGTAACGTGCAGTAGGAATGAATCTTCCAATTAACTGTTCAACCATGCAAAGATTCAGATAACAAAGCAGTCTGATGTTCACACTGCAGGATGTGTTCCTGGATTTGTCACTGACGTCTGCCTCAGAACTGTGTCTGCCAGCAGTCCTTGAGTGAGGCATTGTAACACTCTTGAATTAAGGGCACGTGCGGCAGAACTAGGTGATTTTCATTAATACAGGGAACTTTGTCATTTTGGGGTGAAAAATGGGTAACGTAGGGCCAGGAAGGAAGATAAACGGGGTTTTTTCGCAATTTCCTCCCTCCATTGCTATGGAAACACCAATTGTTTGACCGCCATATTGGAAAAGATGGATGACTTTTGCATAACTTTGAGCCCTTCGATCTTGAGAACAATGGATAGTAGGATGCTGGGGTTTTTTTTTCCATTTGAAAGATCACTTTATTTAAAATAGAATGTCACGGGCTTTTTTTTATTTCTTGGATAGTTTTTTTTTTTAATACTTTTTTTTAAAAATGTCATTAAAAAAAGATTTAAAAAAACCCCCAAAAACACAAGATATATCGAAAAAAAAAACCCACGACATTCTCAAAACAGGGGCTTTGAGAGTTGTTAGGCAAAATTTTATGTAAATTGGACCAGAAAAAAATCAGATCAAAGGGATAGAATGACGAAAACTGTGATTTTGAGATAATTGACGATAAAGATTACCCGACAGATGCATTTGAGAAAGGGTGATCATTTCCTTTTGCATCAATATACACTTATTGAGACAGGTATCATGAAAATAACTTCAGGATTCGATAAAGACATGTCGCTGTTTAAGAAACTGCCTTAAACTCATTTTACACAGGGACTGACAAGATAAACTGACCTGGCTCCTGGACTACGAGTGTTAAGGGCAAGTGCGGCACCCTGGAAAAATTAGAAACCCCCCTTATTCTAAGCAAGCAAATTGTGGCCGTGAATATAGATCATTTTTGAAAAAACGTGAATCTTTTCATGATATGGTCAAGG
Organism: Ellobium chinense; assembly: GCA_033807755.1. NCBI lineage: Eukaryota > Metazoa > Mollusca > Gastropoda > Ellobiida > Ellobiidae > Ellobium > Ellobium chinense. Next base: position 168,981 of record JAWQUT010000268.1, read on the forward strand.
AATATGAAAGATTTACAAGAATTCATTGTGGGTGATAATCCTGTAGAATTCCTCATGTCAGGCGAGGTCAAATGGCAAAAGTCATCTCGATTAAAATTTTCGTCTCCCATGATAAAAGATGTCGTATGAAATGGAGAAAAGAAGCAGAAATGCTGAATTTGTCCTACACATCACCATCGCCATTAGGCACCAAAATGTGATTTCTTCAGAAGCACGGCAACGAAGTGTTCGCGTGCCCATCTCAACAGACAGACCCGAAAGAAACAGAAACATCTGCATGTTTTGCAACAATATATAAACAGGAACACTGCATGCGGTTTTAACAGAACACATGGATGCAAACATCAGAGACACTCATTTTCTGGGTTTTCTCTCAGAGGGAGACCTGATTGCTCAAGAAGCCCACCACCACAAATTTTGCCATGTTAGATACCTCAGTAAATTCAGATGGCTGCAAGAAACAGAATATTTAGACTTGGATATTATGCTTCTGACGTTGACACTAGCCTAGCCTTCGCAGAACTTATGTGCTACTTAGAGGAAAACAAAGATGAGTTCACAAATTGTCAGAAATATTGAAAATATACAAAGATGCATGTCAACAGAATACATCCATGCAACCTGCAGATTAAAAGCGCGGTTACTGCGTGTCATTCCCGAATTAAATTACTGCCACTTAATCAGGCAGGGATTTACTATAATAATCAAGAACACTATTTCCTCATTGCTGGAGAAAAGTAAACTGGACAAAGCTGATTACAATGCTGTAGCTTTGTGGCGCACTGTCAAGATTATCTGCAAAGACGCTGATACATTAGATCTGGCAAATTCTGATTTTTCACCGAGATGCCAAGAATCGTCTATTCCTAAATCACTCATAACACTTTTGAAACTGGTGTTAGTTTAATCAACCGCAGACAATGCCTCCCAGCATCTTTAATAAAACTTGTCAATTTCTCAACTGAAGTGGTACTAACAGTATCAGCAGGTTTAGGTGCATCTTCCAAGAAGATCCCAATCACAGGGGAGACACCTTTACCCCTTTATGTGTGCATTTATCTTTACAACACCACGTCTCAGAAAATCACAGAAACTCTCTATTCGCTAGGGCTATGCGTTCCTTACAGGAGAGTGGTGTAGCTGTCTAGTGATATAAATGCAGCAATAGATTAGAAAGACGGTTTGAAAGTGATGGCAAGGTGTGTCCAGTTATAGCATAAACTTTTCACTACCGCTGCTGTTGACCATCTAGATTATAACTCGAGCTCAAGTAAACATATCTTTCCATGGCACGGGAGTATCAGTATTTCAGCGTTCTCAAGCAGACAGGGAAGGTATGTCATTTTGTGAAGCTGAAGAAAATTTCATGGTCATGAGGAAAAATATTGCCGTCTCCCGATCCGGTAGCAGGAATCCTTCCTTCAGTTTACCTGCAGTTACACAAGGATGGGCAAGCAGATTTAGATCTAGTCTAGTCTACAAACAAACAGCACGGTAAGCATACCACTGCAACACGAATCGCCATGGCCCCTCGAGATTGTCCCAATACCAGACACTAGACTCCAGTATCAGAAAACACATAAATGATGCGGTCTGCTGCGCCGACACGCCTACCCGGTGCGGGGTAGGAAAGTCACCCGGGGCAAAGTAACATCAGCTAGCCGCACCGTGCACCACCCTCCTCCCCCCTAAGCCCCTTTTTTTTTAAACAACTAGTTACGTTATTCATTATTAAGGACAGTGGAATAATCACGGAATAGGACCGATCATGTGGCTAAACTAGCGACTAAATGAACTGCATTAGTGCAAGAGCGGTCCTGTCCCAGGCGATAGCCAGGAATGTTATGTTCAGGAATATGTTACTATCTTTACGAACTTGGCCTATTTTAGCCTGGACTTCAATGAAGAAATTCAGACAGCCATAAGCCCTTCCACTTTCTTTTTGCAATTATTAGACTACATTTTATTGCATCATAAGACAATTTCTATACATAATATAGTTACAGATACATCTGTCTTTCTTGCGCGAGATTATGTTTATGTAAGAATGTCCCCAGTTAGTTGCTTTGTACGTGGCGAGTCCTTGTAAAGTACAGTAGTTTTGTGACTTCCTTTTCTGTGAAGAGCTCAGTCTATGCACAAAGTAGCACAAGTAAATCCAGCTACTGTTGCTCTTATTATTATGTTTTCAATAAAAACCCTGAACTCCTCATGAAATCTTAATGCAGACAAAACTTAATAGATTTTTTTAAAACTTGGTTATATGTCTTAACAGCTTAACTGTTTCAAAATTACTGAAAACGATTTTGCCACTTTTTTGCAGAGTCTTGACAAGATCAAAGAGTATAAAATTATATTTATTTATATTATAGTCTTTGACAGGGACTATAGAACTCTCTCTAATTATAGTTTTTTGTTTTGTTTTTTTTTGGCAAACCTTCCTCAGTTTAACTTGTAATGACTTCCCATGAGTGTGAATGATTAAAATAATTAGATTTGTTTTCTAATGTATTTCTCTCAGAATTTCGGTCTGCTCAGAGGTGTGTGACATTTTGTGATGTGATCTTGTAACGGGTGAATGGGAAGGGTGTAGCACAAACTGTCACTTCGGTGCAGTACCCCAATAAATGTGTAGTGGCATGGGAAAACAGAGCACAGGTGCAATTTTATGGATATGGAATATTTGGTATCATTGAAAATGGCATTCATTGCCGAATGCAGAAAAATTTAAATTTTTGAGATATCTTTACAAATGACTGAGTTATGTCAATTTTAATGAGGTCACATCCAAAATCCCAATTCGGAAACACTGGGCTTAAAGTTGGCATTGCACTTATAAGTTTCAGGATCGCTTCACAAAATTAATTAAAGAAAAAAAAAAAACACATGTGGTGGTTAAATTCGTCCATAAGACTTCTATTCATAGATTCAAAAATGGACAAAAATTGTCAATGTGCAAAAAATCGAAATTTGCCTGAAGTTCACCCTTGGCCTAAAATTTACCTATTTCTCCACTTCGCTGTTTGCGTCCTGCACCTGGTTTTTCCATGCCACCACACAAATGCTAAAATCCAAATTTCATCAGAGAAGCCAAAAACTGCCCTATTTTTTACAAACCACATTCTGCAAAAGTGTTACTTTGGACATAGGTTCTTCTGGTGATTGCAATGTACTGTATAACTATAGAGGTCAGTTTGATGACTTTACTGAGTTTACTGTGTTACTGGAAAAAAATGAAGTTTTACTGTTTTTGTCACTGACATTGGTTGGTGCACAAAATAGACATAGGGCTCATGTCAGGAAACAGCGCTGACCTCTCATTAATGACGTTTTGTGAAATGTGTAAACAATTGCATGCACTATTCCAAAATGTGATCTAGCAATGAATTACATCAGAGATATTCTGCAGTTATCTACCATACCACAAAACAACTGAAGCTACAAATCTCAGGTTCTGAAACAACATGCACACGATGTTACTGGTAGCCCAAAAGGCATTAAAACCCAAATTTCGAACAGGGTGGCATTTGCTGACATATTGCACACAAGCACTGATATGAATGTCAATCATAGTATGCAGATGAAACCAACACACTGAACAACACAAAAACAAAATATTTATGATTTTATTGAAAGCTGTTGCAAACTAAACTCCTGAATAATGAATTATCATCTTGAATGTCCATATGAATTATGACAGGGAGGTAAAAAACCTAGGCTGATTCTTTGCATTAGAAAATACTTAAAGCATGTAACTACAAAATGTTTTAAAAACTTCGGTGAGGGTGGAGGAGAGAAGAACCAGCATTCCGAAATCTGCTATTCCAGTTGTGTCAACAAGTGCTGGACCTTCAGTCCTGACCAATGAACTTGACTTGATCTGGCAAAAATCTAGAAGGTGCTGCACCAAACCTCTGCCAGACCAACATCTAAACATTACTGATGTCAGTCTGTCATGTCAGGACAGGACACAAATGCTTACTGGACTGAATGTCTGACAACAACTTGGCCATTGTTGACATATCTGCTATTCCACCATCTGCAGTATGAAATAAAGGAGTGGGGAAGAAAGTATATGTAAATGGCCTCAGAGGTATACTGGATTTGTTGATCAGTAGAGTAACATTTTTTATCACTGTGCAAATAACAACGTGGTTGAAGGTACCAGTTATGACTGTGGCTGACAAACCCTCTTTAACATTTTGCATGTTCAGCAGAGGGCAAAGCAGGCATTATGACCGAGCATGAAAGTAACAATCAATGTAGTTCCTGTCAAAAATTGTGTAATTGTTACGGTTTTTCAAATCATCTCCCTTAAGCAAGATGTCATACATGTCATGGATACATTTACATAATTAAAAGTCTGTTCTCTAGGAATCGTCTTGCTTATGTGGACGTCCCACTTACATGAGTTCTATTTCAGTGGGTTCAACTGTGCAGTTGAGTCTGCAGTAGTCAAGGAGAAAAAAATAACAACCCTGACTCCTTGCCATATGAAAAGGCAATCAAGCTGAAAAGTAATCTCTTACTGATGATGTACAGCACAAATGGTTTTCAATAGATGAAACATTATCATGGAGTTCAATCAAACTGCCTTAAGAAAATAATAACAATCAAACTGCCTTAAGAAAACAACAACAAGAGTGTTTTTTTTTTTAATATGAAGCATATAAAAACAATATAATAGGGTAGAAATACTGATTGGATGTTTTCATTCCTAGATTTTTCCACAGTTTTCCTTAGCACAGAGCAAATGCTATATTTCACATTTCTCATTCCTATCTCTATCTTAACAGTTCTGTACCCAGATGAAATTATGCATAGTTCTTAAATTTCATATTACATGTGAACAAAATTAATCAAAAGTAATATTAACACTGAACACTAATATAATAATGCTTACTTGACATGCATGTGATGGAGAAAAATAACATAGCGTACTTCAATTACTATTAATCATATTTTGCATCCATTGATGTCTAGACCTGGCACAGCAATTATTCCCTCTAGCACTGGAAACAAGTTTACTTTCTCTCAGGTTGCTGACTGCATGTCAAACATTTCAGCAATAAAGCTGGCTTCCTACTGTGGTGTTATGAATAATACATTATAAAAATAATCAAATAAGTTTATGCAAAGCGCACCATCTCAAGAATTTCATGATTCTTTGAATGCACTGATAATGAAAACAACAACCCATGCAAATTCTGGTGGCCACCTGGCTAGCTTCTGTATTTTTTTTTTTGCTGCATATAAGCAAGCAACAAATGTTAAGCATTTTATAATTACAATTAATGCTGTAATAAATCTTAAAAATCACAGGTGACACGACTGTTGAAATTTCATTTCCACAGTAGTGGACTTTCCTTTCCAATATAAAGCTGAGAACCACTACAACAATATCCACATTTTCAAAAAGGTGGTCATTAAAACAATTACATTTTTTTAAAAAATGTCTGCAAAACTTGTTTATAACATTCTCAACATTTCACCTTACTATTATTAAAGAATATGAAAGCCTGAAAAGCCACTCTGTTATTCATGGGACTACATTAGAAGGAAAGAATAACCTTCACTTTACAGAGGCTGAGGCAGTATAAATACATAGCCGCTATTTAGCGAAGGCTGAAGTAGTGAATTACACAGCTGCTATTTAAAGAAGACAAGTGGTTGCCACCATCCCATATCAAAATACTTTTTTTCCGTGAAAGATTTTAATTCTAGATGTTTATAGCTTTGAAGAAACCACCTCAGTGACAACCATATTCAGTCACATCTTCCATTCTGCAATTTTCTTTTCCCTGAGGAACTTCCCCCTAGGACTGTCAATCTTGGGTGGGAGAAGTGCACAGTAGACTGGAGTTTCTGCACCTGAAACATAAAAGAAAAAGTGAGCGAAAATAGTCAAATATGCCCAGAATACTGTGGAATAATAATTATGGATAAAAATACAACTGACAATTGCATCAAGGTTGTTAACAATGACTTGTAAAACAATATCTGTAAAAGGGCAGGTCAGGCTTCAAATAGCTGAGTTTCCAAGCAACAATCTTACTCGTAAAATTTTCGGGCAGGATGTCTTCTCCAAATATTCGTCTATGTATTTTATTCTAATACTTTTCAAAACCCACATCTTGCCTTTATTCAGTGTGCTGGGTCACTGAAGAAGACCAGAAAGTGAAAAATTTTTTAATTAAAGAGTGGAGTTTTCTTTTTCTCATCAACAGCATGAAAAACTTATAGCAGGTAAATACAGATAAAGAGTTTAATACATCAAGATAGTAAGTCGGAGCAAGTCTTCCTATTTTGTTTTGTCACTATTCTGTTATGGCAAGGTATTAGTGAAAGTCAAGGGGTCTACAGATCTTAAATTACATCGGGGAAATAGCCAACCTACAAATTATTGTTCAGATTAAGTATTTCCTCTTCTTTCTCATTTCATAATACAGATTAACTTTAGACCAAATGACATACAGTATATGTTAGCTGGAGAATTAAATCAGTTATGCTTTGAAATATGCTAGAAATTAAATAGTTAGATCATGCCAGGTTTTTTTTTCCAACTATCAAGACAGCAGAAATTTTTTCTCATAAACAGACAGTACTCACTCTCTAAAAGTCTAGAGATATCACAAAAAATCAAACCCAAACTGTATTTTTTTCGTTAGGGCTGTCAACTGAAATGGTCACAGGGTAAGCAATTTAATTCTCCAATGCTTCACAACACAAACATGGCATTTAGAAAGCTCAAGAAATGTTATACATAAGAAACGGTCTAGCAGGACCCCAACTAGGATCTCCACAGGCTGTGCAATGTGGGAGGGACCCGAGGATCAAGGAGCCTCTAAGGAAGGGAAGAGAAAACAAGAATGAGAAAAAAAATAGAACAGGAGAGAAGAGTAAGAAGAGTGAGAGAGAAAAAGAATGAGAGACATAGAGAAAGAGGAAATGACAGACTGCTCTTCATGACATATGGCTGACAAGTAATTTGTTTATTTACTTAACTGGAAGGGTGGGGAGGGTGGGGCCAAAGTAAAATGGGAAGAACAAATGACTGATTTTAATTATTTTGTGAATGAACAAACCAAATTATTTTTATATCCCTCTGCCATACAATTCAAAGTAGGCAGCTCAATAGTGTTTTTGTTGTGATGAAAAAAGAATCCTGTGAAAATATATTTATCAGATTTTGTGAATAAACTGTTCATTTATTTGAGAGACATGATTTAACCCTTGTGAAGCTAGAATCATCTCAGTTTTTCCTGATATGCTACTCCTCTAAAAATAATATTACATTTTTTTCACATGTCAGTGGCAACCAGGTTAGCACAGGGTGAGCCAACACCAGGACATCCAGCAAGGGCAAGGTATGGATACCAGTTGCCTAGCACTACTTCTAAAAACCTTAGAATTTCACAGTGTGAAGTTCACATAATATCACAGACCTAGCACAGCAATTACCATAGAAACTGGGGTAATTGAACAATACAGACAGAAAAGTATCAGGAGTAATTAACGTGTATGTTAGCAGAGCAATTTGGGGAAACAAAAACACATTAACACATGCAACAAGGAAAAGCAGAAGTACATACTGCCATAGCAGTTTGGGCAAGCAAGTATTCATGTCACTACAGCAACTTGGGCAAACCAAACCACATGAAACTAAGGCAACTTTGGCATGCAAAAGTGAATGTAACCCAAGTACTTGCAAAAGGAAAAGTAGATGTAACTAATGCAACTTGGGCAAGCATAGGTGTAGATAACTAAAGCAATTTGTGTATGCAAAAATGCATGAAACCAAAGCAACCTGTAAAAGCAACAGAACATGTAACCACGGCAACTTGTGTCAGCAAAAGCATTATGTAACCAAAGAGACTTGGGCCAGCAAATATGCACATCAGCAAAGCAACTTGTTCAGAAAGAATGCATTTAACAAAGCAACATGGCCAGGCAAAAGTACATGTTAGTGAAGCAACTTGGAAAGGCGAAAACACATGTAACCAAAGCAGACTGGGCAAGCAATGGCACATGCTACTAAGGCAAACGTGTACTGTTGATGGCTACCTTGATCAATGGTTAGCTGTCCCTTGTGGCTGGTCATATCAGTGTCTACGTAACCAGGACAGCACTGAGAAATACAAAAGCACAGTCATGTTAATGCTTGCCAACTAAACACATGTATTTAGTTAGAGCGTTACCTTGATCAATGGTAAGTTTTCCTTTGTGGCTGCTCATATCAGTGTCCACATACCCGGGACAGCACTGAGAAGTACATAATTCACATCAAAGTTACAGGATATTAAAAAGAAATTGGAAATTGTATAATAGCTATGGAAAGCTTGGCATTGTTTTTGTTGTCTTCTGATAAGATTTAATTGAAAAACAAATTGATGAAGTTGAAGTAAACTGTAATGTTTCAATCCTTTTAGTAAAGGCCATTTAAGTCCCATATTAAATATATATTCTCCACCTGTGTCTCAATCTAACTGTCACCAATTATCGAGGAACAGTGAAGGAGCAAGAAATATTGTGGTCCCTGTCAATTAAATGCGATGGGACCAATACAAATTACTAATGATGTAGATGACAGAAAATTTCCCGCACACTGATTACAATATCTAAGAACTCACCGCATTGACTACAACATCCTCCAGACCCTTTTTGTCCAGCTCTCTCTGCTGAATGATGGACATGACTGTCACCCCAACCTTTGACATCCCATAGGCAGAGTTTGCAAATCCTTCGGCCTGATGCTTATCATTCTTGGCAGTTCTGAACAAAAGGAAACGAATTTTAATTGTCGTACAGTGGAATCTTATTTTTCAGTACTCACATCAATAAGGCCAACACATCTCATTATTAAATCCTATAATGCTAGGCGCCTTGGGTCCAGGCTCTCGCCGGCTGCATGACCACTGTTTCGGACATTGACCATTGTACATGTTGTCTGCCAGCCAATCAACTCACAATGGGCTGCAAAATTCGAATGTCACACCCAGCGCTCCAGAACGAGATGTGTCTATATTCTATTGCCACATTCTAATGTAGCGAGTAGACATTTGAATAAATTCCGTCATAGCATTACAAGGGTTAAGCGTGAATTTCATATGCATAGATTTTCATCATTCAATCATATGACTGTTCAGGTTGATCTTGATAATTAATACATTTCAGTATAAGTACAGTATACATTTTTCCATCGGCCACAAGTATTTTTAACTCTAAAGTTTGACTGTGAGGCCAATATGTGAATAAGCTTCAAATCTTGTTAGTCAAACTAATAATATGGATCTTGCTTTACATTTTATTAGTCAGGCATCTTGAATGTGCATTATGTTAACATTTTCTGTTACTTTTGATGATATATGAAACATCCGCTTAATATTTTCTGTGAATACTTTAGACATTTTAAAACTGATAGGAAAGAGGTTAAACAAAAGTGTGACACACTGACATAGTATAATGCAAAAGCCATCTTAATCGATGAAAATTATTTTTCATTGAAACATCTGGGAAATTTACCACTAGTCTCTCAGACAGGTTAAGAAATCTCCATTAAAGTAGCCGTAGCCTAAAATGCTGTATCCTTAAGACTGTTCAATCATAATCTGATCAATGAAATTTTTTACACAGCTGAAACATTCAGAAAACAGAATGAAACATAACATAAATAGCATTTCTTAACTGCATCTTCTACTTCACAATAATAATAGTAATGAGATTTACCGGTCTTGCACCCAGGCTTAAACCCACTTATGTGCCTCCAAACTTTCATTAACCCATAAGACCAGATCACTCATGGTCAATCTCACCTCTCTCAGGAGTATACAGAGCCACTGGCATTTACAGATGCTGACCATTTAATTCAGACAAAATCTTTCAAAATTTGTTAGATTTTAGAGACAGGTGGATTGAGGAAAATTTAAAAAAGAAAAAAAAAAACGCTTTCCCAAATCATTACTTTATGATCTTGGCTGAAATTGCACAAGCCTAAGTCTAATGCAACAAACATTCAGCCACACTGCATCTTCTAAAAGTGCAATATTTCCTCTGCTACCCAGGATTTGGGTTTAACTGGTGACCACTGTAAGAGAATGGTGATATCACTGCTACTTACTGTATAAATTTCTTTATAAGGGAGATCAATTCATCCATAGTAATGTTTGGGTCTGTAAATCTTGCCTTCAGGGCATCAGAACACTTGGCCAAGGCCATCTGTGATACCATGCTTGACACATTCACTACTCTGCAGAAGAAGTCATATCTTGCTGTGTGTGTGTATGTAAGATGAGCAATTTTACACTGTATTTGTCACTGTTGTCTCAGAATATGGTCATCACACTTTGTCCAAAATATATTTTCATAAAAACATCAATAGTGTAATATTCATATAAATAAGCAAACTAACAACCTTACAGTAAAACATCAATAGAGTAATATTCACCTAAGTGGGCAAACTAATAATAACCTTACAGTACTTTTGGGACTTTGTGTTGGTAAACTGATGAGGCTGGAACATTTATGCTTAAATCAATGAAAACTCTTCTGAGAACATCCTAGAAATACTTTTGCATATATGAGATTCACTATATAGAGATTCACTGTAGAGAATAAGTACAGTCGAGTCCATGTATGTCGAAACCGGATACGTCCAATTATTTATTAGTCGAAATAAACAGAAATAATAGTTTTTTTTCCTTCTTTGCGTCTATTAATTATCCTTGCATAAGACGAAGTAATTAATGCCCATTTCTGATTAGTCCAACTGCTCAGCGCTGCCACAGTGGCAAAATCACCTCCTGGCGTCTTCCCCACGTGGTACTAAAGAACGCCGACGGCTTGAAAAACAAACAAGACGGTGCCGCGGATAGAGAGAGGCTAGAAAACTGGACACTGCGAGTGCCAATAAGTAGCACAATAAGTAGGGCGTGTGTATTACACCACCGCTGATAAGACAGTAGGGGGAAGAGAATGCGGGAGGGCTCGGCTGAAAAATCGATCGATAATTAAACATCTCGGCAGCAGTGTATACACACACTGGCCCATTGCACTGTGACGGTAAATAAACAAGAGGCTGCCCTCGTGACCTCCCCAGTGTGCTCGCTCGCTCGCGTACGGTTGACTCATCTTTATCATTTTCAACTTGAATTAAATTGAATTTGTCCTCTAAATAATGGCTTCCTCTAATCCTGTAAAGAGAAACCTCAAGACTCTTTCCATTGAGTCGAATATTAACATGCTCCAGGAAATCGACAGAGGTGCGATGTCGACGAATGTCATAGTCATAGCTGAGAAATATGGCGTTCCCGTTAGCACGCTTTCTACGATCTTGACAAACCGGGAACAAGCTGAAAAAGCGGCGGCCTCTTCTACTTTTTCTTAGAAAAAGAAATAATCCCATTTAAAATACTTCCCCAATATGCCATCTTTAGTTACATCCCCTGTTGAATTACCCTCGTGACCTCCCCAGGGTGCTGGCTCGCTCGCATACGGTTGACCCGCCTTGGAAATCGTTAGTCGAATCCTGATTTCTCCAACTCATTGGGGTGGTCCCAGCGAATTGGAGCTAAGCGGACTCGACTGTACATGATAATGGCATAGGTCATCATGTTAGTCTGACTAATCAGCACTTGCCATACCTTGCATGTGGCCGCAGCAAGGGGAACAGCACCTCACACGCATCCAGTGTTGCAAAGAAGTTAGTCTGGTTTGTCACCTCAGCTTGTTCAGAGAATGGGGCTGTTGAATCTTGCTGCAGAGAGAATGGTATCAACTTGATAAAAAGTATTCAACAATCATAGCTGGTATAAAAATGAAGTCTTTCCATGGACGTGACATCATCCATGAATAAGGCATATGTTTTAAAGCTTGGATATTTATATTCATAAACAGTATTGTGCTTCACTTCACATAGATTAACACCCTGCTTTCCTTCTCATTAAACCATTTTTCAAACCTGTTGCCACATTATATGATTACCATTTATGAAATCTGTGTATGGTGAACTTTAACAAACCATTTTGAAACATGAGCAAAGCCCCCGCCTTTATGGCTCTAATGCTGTACAACATAGTCCCATTTGGCTGGCTTCATTTCAAATCTAGATTTCAAGGATAATATCAGGATTAAGACTCATACAATCAAGTATCTTACTTTTAAACACTCTTTTTGCAAACTACATACATCCTCGTAAAAGCAACAGCTTAGCTGAGAAGGAAACAAACTATCTGGAATGAAGAAAAAGAATAATGAGGAACAATTACCTTGAAAGCAATGCCTGCATTGTTGACCAGCACATCCAGCCCCCCATAGTTTTTCTGAAGGAAGTCCCGCAAATTCACAATGCTGTCATGGTTATTTATGTCCAGCTGGTGATACTTTGGCTTAAGTCCTTCCTTCTCCAGCTCTTGGACTGCTGCTTTTCCTCGACCATCATCTCGGGCTGGATGAAGACAAGAAATCAAAAACAGTGAGCCCCTGCATCATGTTCTTAGTAAAACTAAAAGTTGTTGCATTCAACGCATTCATCTCCCCTCGAATCATCGTCTTGGCTTAGAATACTTAGATAATATAAATTTACATCAACATTATTACGGTCGACTCCACTTAATCGCCTCGTTTCCCTCGTTTCTTTATAAAAGTCACTTGATGATCGCCTCTCACTCCTGATAAGTGACCACTCTTCAGCGTCCATGAGTTCAACGATCAGCGGTTGAAGGATTACAGTTCACAAACAAATATGTACACAGATGGTTTAACTGGGCGATGGATGGCAGATCGGTTGACCGAGTGACAGCTGCCACGTCGAAATAGGTGCAATAAGCCTTTCCTCCCCACCTCCCATTCCCCTTATCCCCCTTCATCCCACGCTACCCATCACCGCCGTCACCCATCCGATAATGCTAATGCGCCGAAAGCCGTATAGTCTCCTCCCCACCACCCCACGCCTTCAGTCTCAACAAGGCAGAGAATGTAAATATCGTATTGCACCTGTCTGGTGGATTTCGGCTAGATCAGAGAACATGTCATGTGGATGAAAGGTCGATCCCAATCGTGCCATTATACTCCTTATTGTCTGCTTGGCTACTTCGAGGTGGCCAATGAAAGAGACAGCAGAGATTAAACATTTTATGTGCTACAACACCGTCAAACTCGAGTCTGTCCTGAGTCTGGCGACGAGAAGGCATCAATGCACGACATCAAACCACGACATCAAAGAAATTTAACCCCATTACCAAAAACATAGCTCAAATTACCTTCTCCGCTTAATCGTTTCTCCGCTTAATTGCCCACCGGACTTTTTCCGTGATCCTGAGGAAGGGCGATTAGGCGGAGTCAACTGTACTAGCATTATTGCTATGCAGTATAAACTTTACAAGCATAAGCTGAATGTGCTTGAAGAAGCCACCTGACCTCTTTAGTACCAGCCACTCTGCAGTTACCCACTTAGAACATGGAGAGATTAATAATTTGCTGATTGCATAAGTGTAACCTAGTCCACGAGCAGATCCAGCAAAAAAAAAAAAAAACCAAGAACTCTAAGGATTCCCCACACTACTGATCTAGTCCTGTCGAGCTGTCCCTAGTGACTTTCAATTTCAGTCAATTCTAGGCACTTCCACACTTATGTCATAACTTAAAAAGTGGAAAAGTCGACTGACATATCTAGATCTATATCGAACACTAAATATGATGAACATGATCAAAAAAAAAAAGGGGGTGAACATGACAGATTTTGATGAACATCAACGAAAAGATCAGAAATGATTTTGATGTAATGCGTTATTTTAAAATATTAATCAAATATCTATTACTAAAACATTCTCCTTCTTCATTTTAAATTCTTTACATTTTCAGTAAATCTATTCAAAATACATGACAACATCTGGGGACACATTATGCTCAATAACATCCCTATCCCCGTGGTTATTACCAAGCCTTACACATAAAGGACATCCCTCCTTAAATATCAGATAAACAAATGCACTCTGTATCATGATATCATCACATTCATTCCACATTTGCCCAGGTCATTTTTTGAGATCTTGAGAAGTGGAGTCCACTTAACCTGTTGCTCACTCAATGCAAAACAATGAGGCAGATGTGGTTTAGTTTGTAAAACTGGGATAACAGGTCAAAACCTACATTTGCTTTAACAGGAAAAAGATAAATGGAAGATCATAGTAATATTTTTAAACAATTCAAGTCATCAGAAAAATTACTCAGGCAAATGTGGAATGAGCTTGACGAAATACAAGAAGTTCCACTACCATCCTTCCCCTTTCATATGTATCTGGGATATCACAATTCACAAGTATGGGATGAAATATATTAATAGTAAGTACAGTAGAACTAATTGTAAAAAAATTAGGGGAGTGGGGAGGAGTTACAAACTCTGGTGAATCTCTTATCATCCCTCTCCCCAATCTCTACCAATGGGCTAATCATCATATTTATTTAACTTGTCATGAAACAAGCACTGCTGCATTCTATTCATAACTTAGCTAATGATATGATTGTTAATGTTATAAATACAATACAGTACTCTTGATGACCAAATTCATCCATTATGATTGCCTAGTCTGCTGTCTAAGTAGCTGTCAAAGAGAGGGAGAGAGAGTAACCTACATGTTAGGTAGACATCCCCGTCAAATTTCTTGCACAGAGCCCGGACAATGCCAAAGCCCACACCTTTGTTGGATCCAGTTACCTGAGATAAGAGTAAATACAAAACAGTGTTCTGTCAGTCATCAAACATTTCATTAGTTGAGCCAGATATTACAAAACTCAAGATGAATATCACAAACAGCATATCAATAATATCATGATGTCAACCCACCAAAGTTTAGAAACAACTGTACTGGGACAGTTTAAACTAATGCTTGCTGCACATCCATTCATTTTGCTCCAATCTAATTTCTAGTATTGATAACTTGCCAATGGTATTTGTGGAAGATACAATAATGGGTTAATAGTCAAATATGTTTCACATGCATTTCAACATTACAACTTCCATTACATTGCATAACTGTAACAGGCCAGTTCAAATTTTCATATTTTCTAAGGTTATTATTTTGAAACTATAAGCTATTGTTAACATTTGACCTCTCTTAAATATTGGTCATATTAAACATTATTTGGTCCTATTAATCTGAAACTAAAGCAGAGGGACACTGTCCATTTTGCCACCATACGCCCAACTCTTCTTTCCTATGAATGACTGGTCGATATTAGCAGATCATAAATTCTTTAACTTTAAGTTTAAAGTTTAAGGAGAATTTATGTGGAAATTGAATCTTAACCTGAAAGTTCTACCTGAATTACTAAAAGTAAACTTTGCTATGGCATTTTACACTAAATAAAATGCAAACTTTGGTTGTCTATTGGTTCTAACAACTAATAGTCTAGTCTAATACTAATATTATTAATTATATTAATTTTAATTAGAGTCTATTAATTTATACTAGACTAATTACTATGAACTGTAATTAGTGTAATGCAACATACCACTGCAACTCTCTGTGCCATTCTCCTATTCCTGTAACTGTTAAGCTGGTTATTTCTTGAAGTGGTGGGTATTCACAAAAACGGATTCACAAAAACACGCAGGTTTTACACAATGTCCTAGGACTATATTAGTCTAGAATGAATACTGTGACTGGATAGACTAGATCTAGACTATCCCAAGATACCAGACTATGCAGACTAGTTGCAGCAGTCACACTTTCTGCCCGCTCGGTTTTATAACTGGGCCTACAGTAAAACACGCGAACCGGTATTGTACTAGTCTACTGTGATTCAGCAGAAAACCGGCGCTGCGACCCGCCTGCTAATTTTAGGCCTAGGAATAAATCTATATATATATTATCAGTATCACAGTCTTCACTCCAGTCAACCGGCGGTCAGCACAGGACTGGTTGACATTAATTCGGTACAGTTATGTCGTTGTGACTCCAACTTTTGTGTAGATTGGCGGTGTCAAGTCATTTTTTAACTCCCCAGAAATAAGGAGAGAAAAGCAAAGCGGTAAAGCAGCAAGTCATGGAGCAGCAGCTCGCAGGAGTTGTTGTTGTTGTTGTTGTTGCTGCTGCTGTTATTGTTGTCATGTGCCAAAAGGAATAGTTTGAAACATGTTTTACTGATACATGACAAATGAATCGCAGATTCACTATATGAACAAGGTGAACGCCGAAAGCGACATTAAAAGTAAACAAGTAAAACTTTACTAAAACTCGGTAGACTTCTTTTCTTTTCGCAGTTATCATAATCACACAAATAACACATTATTATGTGCGCATACACATGGACTGTTTTTTAGCTACTCTGTATTTCCGTACTATCTGCTTTAGCATTCTGGGATCACATTTAAAACGAAATGTTCGTCGATCTGTTATACCTCTGAGGTTTGTTATAAACTTAAGTAGACCTGGTCGATTGCAGCACACGTTGTTGTCTTTGATTTTCTAATTACCGGGTAGAGTAGAATAATTCAAGTAATGCAAGAATTTTATTTCAAAGTGTTCATTTAGCTCATAAGTATCTTGCATTGTCATGACCCCAGTTCGTCGTAACACATCTCCAGCTACTAGTAAGATACCTGATACCTACCTGAAAACCCAGGATTATCTTGGAATCGGGACATTCCTGAATTCCTGGAAACAACTTGAGCTATCCCAGATTGACAAATGTGCCAAATTTTCATTGTGTGATCTCAGAATGAAGAAATACTAAAAGAAAATGTTTTATGAACAAATCTAAGTAGATAAAATACATTTAAAGAGGATGTTGCAAGATCGCGATAGGGTAGATATGGGTCCTTTGTGTACATTTATCTTTTGTTACAAAATTTGAGAGAGTCAGTACAGTTTTACACTCTATATACATAGTTCTTTGAATGAGTAGTTGCTTGAACTATAGCAAAGAGGGTGTTATCTGCACAGAATAGTCGATGCAAACGCACGTGCTGATAAGCAGCTCCTAGACAACACAATGGTCCTCTCTCCAGACACTTAGCCCGTCAACAAGTTAGCGGCGGAACGCAAAAACAACCATGCCATAGCCCACATTAATTTCTTGCATAATCAGCCATCAAAGGCTTGCTTGCAAGTTAGTGCAATACACACACATTGACATATTTCAAGCTTCCTCTCCCCTCCCCAGTTTCAGTACATATCTGTATAACAATCGTGTCATCTGATTTAATAACTGTCTTCTTCTATCTACACTTTCTTTATTTCCTTCCCTCCCCCCCNNCCCCCCCCCCCCCCCCAACACACACACACAATTGTCGTGGTGAACGTGTGATGTTAACATGCTTTTATTTGGCTGTTTCTTCAAATAATTGTATTTGTTAGTCCTGAAGAAGTGTTTGTACATGGAACGTTGATTAAAATAAAGAGAGTGTATTTCAGAAACTTTCATGTATAGTCTGGGCAGAGTCACACTTAGTTTCCATCATGATCATATTCACAATCATCACCGTTTTAAAGGAATTTGTGTGTTAAATTTGTACTGATATGGTTAATAAAACAAAACATGGACTCCCGCTTTCACTGTCTATTTTTTTTCTCATCAAACTAGCGAAAGAGAGAAGAGAGAGAGAGAGAGAGAGAGAGAGAGAGAGAGAGAGAGAGAGAGAGAGAAAGAAGGAGAAAGGCTACTGACAGGTAAGCAGACAGACAGGTAAGCAGACAGGCAGATAAACAGTCAGGCAGGCAAGTAGGAAGGCAGGCAGGTAGGCATACTAACAGACAGAAAGAGGAAGAATGGCAAGAGGGTAGGAGTAACATATTAGACGTCAATATAACCAGCTGCTGTACATCTTGGGAAATAACCTGATGTCAGACGACCACCACACTTTTTTGACAGCCTAACCACAACCAAGCATCAATATTCATGTGAGACAAAGACTGAAGATGTATCAGTTAATTTTAATTAACTAGACTACATTTGCAAATGGTAATGAAACATATGTATGGCTCCTTTGCATCATGATCAAAGAAACAATATGTACAATCAACACTGCTTAATCACAACCCCAATAACTGCAAATTCCATTCAACTGCAATATTTTATACCGTTCAAAATGTTATAAAAGTAATTGGGTAATCGTAACTCCTTTCAATTGCAACTTTTTCTATGCTCCGAAGGCATTGCAATGAAACAGAGCCGATTATATTATAATAATGTTCGTACCTGCTGAAACAGATGTTTCCAAGTAGATTTTCTGACCATCGGTAATGCCGATCCAGGCCAAACCAAGAAATAATGACATGTGTCTAAAGCAAAAGAATAGCTAAAAATTATGGTTCTTGTAATTTGTTGTAGTACCGTTGTCCAAAATCATCACATCGTCCAGGCTACAACTTTCTTCTGACTAATTAGTTTTCCCCTGGGGCTATCAATATTGGGTGGCAGAAGAGCACAGTAGACCGGAGTTTCTGCACCTGAAATACAGAGAGGAATAATTCTGCTTAAGTTCAAAAGACAAGTGTTTGACCCCTGCCAGATACAGCTATTTAAAGCGAGATGGACAAATTATTCACTCGCTAAATGGACACACATCCGAGGCACTGGGGCCTTTTCAGTTTGACTCTATTAAGGTTTTTATCAGCAAATTGGTCAAAGGAGACTACGGGTAGGCTTAGTACGTTTTTTAACGATTTAAAAAAAACAATAGCGGAAATTACTAGTACTTTTTACCAGATTTAAAAAAAATTACTACTGTACTATGCCGTTATGTTGTTTTAAAAGAAAAATAATAAGATATTCTATTCGCTAAAGAATAGACGTAGCTACTACTTATAGCGCAAGTACAACCCTGATTTTTATGAAGGCATTGGCAAACATAACGATTTTACTTCCGCAGATTTTTACTTTAAAAAAAAAATGAAACTTTTCTTTTACATTTTTTGAGAGGATTTTAGATTATTCTCAAGCAATGCATTCTTTGGAGTGCCAGAAAGAAGGAGAGATCGGTGGGTGTTTTCAGTGTACTTTTAAGAAGGATTTTGAAATCTGTGGGATGAATCGCGCGATCACATGGTCTAGAAAAAAAAAAGCTGGAGAGGCTGACATTACTGTTCTATCTGTAAGAGCTCGGAGAACCTCACAGGAAAACCATCTGGATTTCTAGGGCTTGGACAGGTTTTCAAGAAACAGAGATCCTAAACAGACTGTTGGTGTGAGCAGTTGGGAAATGTGTCAAGGTCCCAGATGAACACTAGCTTTACACATGGAAGTTAGGGAACAATATTCACCTGTAGGAATATATATACATGAAGTTTACGTCCCTGTGGTTTACGGATAGCACACTCTATTTACACGCTGATAGTTCTGGGTTCGACTTCCGATTGCGACAGGAAATTTCCCATAGACTTAGGTGTTTTTCGGGCGTGGTTATGGAAGATCTCTAGACAAGTGCCACAATTTCCTGTTGATATCTACTCGGGCTCACATTCTTCCTTCCAAATAAAGTATGCCTTACCAAGCCATGCTTCATAATGTATAAGTATAGTCGAAGGAAAGGGGAGGAGAATTGACTGGAATTGACTGGGTAAGTTCTATAAAGACAGATAACAATATGTGAATGGTCGTAAACAGCCGTTCTTGTTTCAACAAGTTTTAATGGTTTGATGTGTTTTTTGTTTTTTTTTAAGTCACCTCTCGTTTTCTTTTGTTTGGGTCTTGTTTGTGTGTTTGTAACTGCCGTAACTATCTGTGCCCGGAAGTTTAATTAGCCTATGCATCGTCGAAATGGTGGTGACGTTGGAAGAGGACACGAAAGATTGCGGGACTGATTCTAATAATAATAATGTCGTAAATACCCATGGAAATCGTATGATTTATATTATCTTCAATTCATCCGTAAGAAAAATATGCACTTCAATATGGGCAGGTAAAACTACTAACCGAAAGGTTGGGATTAGTACCTGCAAAGTTGTAGCAGCACTGTATGTTTCCCGGAAGCTGAAAGAGTCATTGAGTTACCTGAGGCGCTGGAGCAATAATCACTGAAATCTCCTGAGATATCGACACTGCCAGAATACAAGAATTAGCCTCCCTAAGCCTACGGACCTTTTAATCTCTCACAGTCTAGTTTCATTTTGCAGTTGTTCTACATTTAAATAAGAGGGTTAGTAAGGTTCTAATTCAAACATTGTTACACATGTTATGGGCCTACTTATGATTATAATGTCAGGACGAAAACAATGATCTACATTTAAATAAGAGGGTTAGTAAGGTTCTAATTAAAAAATTGTTACATATGTTATGGGCCTTCTTATGATTATAATGTCAGGACGAAAACAATGTTGAGATTGCCTCTAATACCGCATAGTGGCATGACATCTGTGTTAAAAAAAAAGACAACGCTTCCTTTTATGCTTAAATGTTGAAGTCTTACCTTGGTCGATGGTGAGTGTTCCCTTATGGCTAGACATATCTGTACTGACATAGCCGGGACAACACTGGAAATGACACCAAAGAGATAACATGTTACAAGTCGATCATGGCATATAAATTTCGTTTGTGAGGTCTCGGTATGTTCAGACCTGGGCACGTAAACAAATCAAATCACAAGCGTCTGGCCTCAGATGAGGAGACTGCCTGATTGGGCACACTTAGATCGCTGTCAGCCCAGAATATCTGATTTGAGACGACCAGACAAATCTGAATAAAAGAAAAAATAATGGCCCGTGGTTCAAGGAATTCTGGACCACTTCCAACATTACGCAACCAAAGTTTATAATATCGACGGGTCAATACAGAGCTTTGTATGGACACTGATCAGTAGAGTCACTTAAGTCACTATGGGCAGGTAAACTGCATAGCTTATTTGTTTTTGTAGCAGCTGGGCAGAGAAAGAACAAAAAAAAGGGGGAGGGGGGCGCAGCTTCTGACTGTATGCAACCTCTGTCCTACATATTCTCATCTGATATCTTTTCTGTGTGTGCTGAGGTGGCAAATCAGAATACCAGCAAGACAAAACAGGACGCAATGCGTCAGTAGCATCAGCACTCACAAGAACACTATGAGAGACAACATACATTTTATAAATAGCCTATATACTTGTGCAAGTGAACTGAAGACATTGACACTTGTAACTGAAACCACACCGTGTGCTCGATAGGCGGAGAGCTTACCATAACATCATGATGGTATGTACACTAGTGGAAGGGGAGAAAGTACAGACAGTGTCAGACTTCTTAAAGTGTCTGAAAACTCCGTTCAGCGATCCCACGCAGGCCAATCAAAGTGCAGTTCTTGTCTGAGGCCAAACAAGGAGTTGGCTCTCTTCAGTTCAGTTTGTAAATACCTCAGTCAACCGATACCACAAAAAGAACGTCGCCCTCTCCGAGGCTATTAGTTTTGAACTTTATATATAATGCTCACTAGCTCCTTTTTGTTCAGCACGGCAAGGTAGGCCATTGTAGAAATTCCCATGCACGTGTTCACTGAGCAATCTGGCGCGTTTACATAGCAAAGTTAAAGTCATGGAGGAACACAAATTTACCAGATCAGAAACTTACTGCATTTACAACGATGTCCTCTGCCCCCTTCTTGTCCAACTCCCTCTGCTGTATTATGGACATAACGGTTACGCCAATCTTAGACATTCCATACGCAGAATTGGAGAATCCTTCCTGTGTATGTGTGTTATTCTGGGCTGACCTGAAACGAAAGGCAGTCGTGTCACGTCATAGCATTACCGAGGTTATTATTGTACATTATACAGTACAGTATCACTATCAGCATGCTTGACTGCCTGGCAGCGATGGGCAAAGGTTCCCACAAGAACTCAGATCTCTCTGACATCAAGGTTTTAAATTGGCAAGCCAGTCTATCTAGCACCAAGATCAGACTGCCTGATACAGTCTCGAGGGTATCAGGACGTGGCTCTCAAAAGGTACTGACTGATGAAGAAAAGGCACAAAAGGCTGGCCAATGAATATTCGTCATTAAATCCAAATTCTAGTTTTCTGGACCGATTTTTGCATAACACTTTCAATTAATTTGACTGAAACATTCTGGACAACTTTGAGCTCGAACATTATTATCTTATAGTAGGGCCTAGACTTACTATGAAAATGCCTCAGACTAGTTAGGAAAATGTCGAGGCTGCCCAATATGAATTACATGTTAACGGATATAGTGTATCACCACTAATTCTTGTCGCAAATAAATTGCAAAGGAATTTTATTGAAAGTAATGAAAGTCTCACAAAAAACAAAACAAAACAAAAATAAGTAGTTCATGCGAATACTCACTGAATGAATTTTCGAATGAGTGAGGTGAGTTCATCCATGCTGATATTCGGATCGGTAAAGCGAGCTTTGATAGGGTCCGAACATTTAGCCAGTGACATGTGAGAGCCCATACTTGAAACGTTGACAACCCTGTGAAATAACAAAACATATTATGTTATCTTGTAATGAAGATAAGCAGAACGGAGGTATTCATTGTTGATACACACTGAAGCAGTTCAACAATATTCTCCGTCGCAACTCGAAAAACAAAGGCATCAGGAATTATGCTCTTAAACAGCTTTCCTGTTCTTCCATCGAAAAACAGTTCTACAAAAGCAGATCGCGTT
>JAWQUT010000268.1:199948-221665 GCA_033807755.1 Ellobium chinense
GACTGCGATTCATACCTCATGTTCTGTCTCAACGGACATCAGATTTAGGGACTCGTCTCGAATAAAGCGTCTGTCTCGTTGGACATGAGGGATAGAATTTGAGGTAGGGTAAGGATTAAGGTTAGAGTTAAGGTTAACGCTGGGGTTAGTGTTGGGTTAGGGTTGCATTAGTTGGCATGCGTTTATAAGAGTCGAGCAAACTCGTGAGAATATCCAGGAACTCTCCCAGCTGGTAGTTGTTTCAAAGTTAGGGATGGGCTACAGAGTGGAATTAAGAAAAAGCAATTTTGGGGCAGCCCATAGAGATGATCATGGTCTGAGAACTCTCTAATGTATGCTTTTTCTTTTCTAATTCGCCCCAAACCCATTAACCCAGCGCATGGTGGGAGAATTTCGGAAAGTTCTTTGTATCCTACGTTTAGCCCCCAAATTCCTTCCCCTCCCCCTCCCCCCAACACACACACACACACACACAAACACACACACACACACACACACACACACACACACACACACACACACACACACACANCACACACACACACACACACACACACACACACACACACACACAAATCAGCAGGAATTTTGAGATTTCTCTGACGCACAAATGCACCCCGTGTAACTGTTTCGGTCAACCGAAACTTTTCATCTAGTATGCACGCTGCAAATACATTGTATCCAAGTAATTCGGTATCTTTGATCGGAAAGAAAGAAAGAAAGAAAGAAAGAAAGAAAGAAAGAAAGAAAGAAAGAAAGAAAGAAGAGGACGAAGGACGGAAGGAAAGAAGGAAGGAAGGGAGGAGGGAAGGGAGGAAGGTAGGAAGGAAGGAAGGAAGATGATAACAGAGGTTGGGTAGGGAACGGGCCAGTTTTAAGGCCATGAAAAATCATATTTGCAGTTGATGAAGTCCTATCTGTTGCTAAACTGCAAAACCTTTGAGCATGCAAAAAAAAATAATTGTTTACATAAAATTTAAAAGCAAGTTGTGAGACCCACCTATTAATCACACTTGCTGCTTATTCAGATGTTTCAACACACCTGGGAATCGACAGTATCGTAGCGTGGAGAGTGGGGGCACTGATAAAGGTGATGATGATGAGGATGAGGTCCCCTTGTGAAACGATGAATAGGATGAATGAAACGAGGATGATTTTAAAGTCCATAAAGTTTATTAATCAAATGAAATAAATCCATCCAATGGGTAACGTGGCACTTGCTAAAATAAATGATTATAGCACAACTCTGCCCTCTTAGAATTAGATCTAACACAAATCTGATGGCTTTAGACAGATGAATCTAACTGCATTTTTAACGGATGGACTAATGAGCAACCGACCTGCTACTAACAATTAACTGATGAGTGATCGACCTACTTATGCATGACTATCTATACCTGACTACCTATAATGACTACCTATGCCTGACTACCTATAATGACTACCCCTAGATGCCAGATGTCCTTTCCTTATATAGGCCGGCGCGAGCGTACGAGAAACACTGCACGTGACCTAATTAGCGCATGGTTCCTGGTTCCAGACCAGCTGCCTGTAGGCTGTACCTAATTTTGGTGGAATAGTGCTTTAGTTAGACATAACAACAGCTCGTAACTCTTTAGTAATATGATACAGTGTGATAAATTATACATCAAATTAAAGGGGGCGACAAGGTCTTTCCATCCATAGTATCTTCTATCCAGACTGAGGGATAATAAAATAACCAAACCACCCATTCTCACTAAACTAGTCTTAAACTGTAGTATTTGTAGGCCTTTAGACCAAGTTTGACCAACAATAAACTTCACGTAACAGGGCCATAAAATAGCTGAGCCACAGCACAAACCGACATGAACATGTGAAGTCTAGAGGCCAAGGGCAAGGAAGACTATGCAAGAAATAATTACTGGGTTATCGCCCTTGCTGAATCGGATGGCGCATGGGGAAAAATCACTACAGTATCATAAATAATAAAATAATACGTATACACATCCCTGCTCAGATCTACTGCTGTAGTAATGTTTACATAATATCTGTGTTATCCCCNTCTTCCTTCTCTCCTGCCTTTCCTCCTCCTCCTCTTCCTCCTCCTCCAACATCTCTTTCTTTTCTCTGTGCAGTCATTCAGGCCTCCGTCGTAAGTGGCGTATCATCCAATTCTGAAGTTTCGAAGAGCCATCTGGTTGATGGTAAGTTCTTTGATAAAGGTGAAAATAAAAGGGAGAAGAGAGGAGGGAGGCAGCCCTTGCACCAACCCAAGTTATGGAAAAAAAAACCGCCTTCGGTTGACACAAAAGAGTGAGGCAGTAAAAATCGGGTGGTATGTACCAAAGAATGTCAAGGCGAGCGGAGTCATCCCTGAAGTTTAGTGAAGTTTGATGTACAGCTGTAATTTAATTTTGTAATACGCGCGGAGCACACTATCTCCACTGTTGATCGGGGNGGGGGGGGGGGGGGGGGGGGGGGGGGGGGAGAAATCAGATCTGGAATTAGTAGGCCTAAGCATAGTAATATGTGCTTTGTTTCACTCTCGGCTCGTATCAGCTACTCTGTTGGGATGCGCGCAAAGCACAGCTCACATTGGGCTTCACCATACAAAAGTACTGTGAGCATATGAAGTGTCCTCTTTTGTCTTTGTACATACTCTTTGCCTGTACACAGCAAAGTACATTATTATCATAGGCTTCTATCATTCTCAGGCGTCTGCTAACAACATATCAGAAATTAGACTAAATTGTAATCTTCGGATTACTCTACATTTGGTTATAGGGTTGATATCAGGATAATGAGACCACGAGGTTAGTTCCCGCAAAAGTCAGCTCACGCTTTCAGTACTCTCTAAAAATAGTTCATTCACATTTTCCTCAGTCCATCGTCCGAAGTTTGTGAAGTGGGTATAACCTGATTAGGCCTATATAATGTAAACTGGTGGTAAATAAGGGAGTGCAGATAGGGCGGAATAACTTTTATATTATACGTGTATTATATGTACGAACCTGAGAACTCATTTTGTTAATACTTCAACCAACGGCTATCACATATTATATATGTACGAACCTGAAAAATCATGCTTCAACCAACGGCTATCATATATTATATACGAACCTGAAAAATCACGCTTCAACCAACGGCTACCGGTATCACATATTATATAATATAATATGTACGAACCTGAAAAATCATGCTTCAACCAACGGCTATCATATATTATATATGTACGAACCTGGAAATTCATGCTTCAACCAACGGCTATCACAAAAAAAAAAAAAAGGACGTCGCCTACACAGGGTTATCAATTTAGAAGTGTATGCACGTTTTGCCCCCTCTATTTCTTATTCAGCACAGCAAGGGACACTACTCTAGAAATTCACAGTCAATGAGTCAGTGAGTAGCCTGGCTTGCTCGTAAATAGTACTATTGCCAGTGAGAGAGATCACGTCAGAAGAATTTTAGTACCCGGTATATGGCTCATGTGACAGTCAGCGGTAGTATAGTATGCTCCTCAGAGAACTGATACTGTCCTTCAGTGATCAGCCTTTGGGGTGAAATGAAAATTTAAGAACACACGAGCGAGCATGAATGAGCATTGGCTTGGACGCTAGTTATATAAGACACAAAACATGTAGTAGAAACTTCATTATTATCATATTGTATTTGTTGACTAGAATTCTTGGGGCAACAGACGTACCATTGGCAAAATTGCCACTGATAACATAAAATCTCGCTGGGACTGGATAGGAAAGGAAGGAAGGAAAGAGTGGAGGAAGGAAGGAAGGAAGGAAGGAAGGAAGGAAGGAAGGAAGGATGGATGGAAGGAAGGAAGGAAATGTTTAGTTTAGTCTATGTAAGGACTATAAACCGAAGATCTGAAAAGCAGTGACGATCCCTGATATGGCAACTTAAATGCAGTTAAAATCATCATTGTTCCACTCAGACACCTCTCGCTTTGATGCATTTTGATACTCTTTTAGTTTTTCCTTAAGAATTGTAATATTGGCGGATCGACATTGTCGAATTATGCTAGAGTTGATCTAATAGCATAAATATTTCATATGGTGCCAGTGGCACCATTGTCTTCTCAAAAAGAGTATCAGCTGTTTGACACCCTAAAGCATTTGTTATATAATGCATTACTTGCGGGGAATATAGAAGGCCAACAAAATGATTCCATTTGGCTTCACCACATGAGAGCGATGAAACATCTGGCAAGGGTCGCGGACGGAAGGCGGAAGTGTGTTTTGATGCGGACTACGTTTTTGGACTGGGTTTCACAGGTTATTGAATGCGTTCCGGTTGGCTAACAGGTAGTACGCCTATCAAACTGTATATATATATATTTAATGTATTACTCGAGTGTGTACGTAAAGACTGAGATAAGATCAAAGAAGAATGTAAACATATTTTTAAAGATAAAATTAAAAATAACTTGCCTTATATCTGTTTCAGGGATTTTTGAGTGGTGTGTTAAGTAACCTAAGACTAGGTAGTAGGCAGATCTTGCCCTCGCCTACGCTCTCGGTTTATTTACGACCAGTTAAGTTGCGATTTAGTCAACACCAAGTAAATCGTTATACACTTGTCCAGTGGCAACACAAAATGAATCATTGTTGACTCGTCATACCTTTATTCTATGTCATTGGATTGAGTATCAGCTCTAAGTCTTATTCCAGCAGTGTGACACGGTGTGATTGTGGCAGTAACTACAGTTGTGAATTGCAGATACTGAGATAGCTCTAGACAATGTAGTTCTATGTAGATCTAGGCGGGTACTGGTCTAACTGGTAGAAAAGAGGCCCGAAGAGGGTGTTTTCTGTTTGTTTTCTTTTCGATTTGGGAAATTGCTTTTCTTGGGATGGTTTTAGGCAGGGCAAGTGAACAAATGGTGCTCCACAATTTTATTTGGTGAGGGTAGTCACTTAGACTAGGTCTAGGAAACCATTACTGTTGCGTTGCTTATATTTATAATATTTAAATTTAAAGCCATGTTGGTAATGATATATTATATAGTCTAGATTAATGGAAAGGCCTTCTTACATTTTGATAATATAGTATACAAGCATGCATTAACACGTTTGGGATGAGAACTGGATTTGGTCATTCTAATAATCACTGTTTGGGTAGTTATGCAAATGCCACTGTAACTGGTTATGCCCAGGTTGAGATCCAAGACTAAGACAAGAGTTGGCTGGTGTAGCTTGCTTAGCTGTATGAAAATGCTAGCAGAACTTGTGTAAGCACAGAAGTGCAGTGACATGGCTTAATGCACTGACATGACCAGATGCTCTCACTTAGATAGAGGTGTAACGTTATTACAAGAGTTACAAATCGAAGTCAAATATCTGATGCTGAGTTCTCATTCCATAATTGAAATGAATGTAGTCGAAAATCTTCATGATGGAAGCAGTATGTTCAGATTAGCAACAGTCTGATGATTGTTGTAAGACAACTGAAATGTATTGGATGCAAAAGTGGTAGTATCAAGAGATATTGCCTTCTGTTCGGTGTAAACATGAATTAGTATTTTTTGAGTAGGTCGAACTGGCGACAGCCATTTCACTCAGAAGAGGAAAATTTAACTTGTGTAACATTCAGTTTGACACTTAAGATAGAAATTTGATTTGTATTTGCATTCACTTTATTTTCTCTAGATTTTATTTTAATGTAGCGTCTTGCGCATAGCACAACATGTACTGTTGGCCTCTGTCTGCTTAGTGGTTGCAAATCCTTTGAATTCAGTATCTTGTCTGATTGCTGCTACGATTAATCCTGCCTCAAAATAGCCAGTTAATTATTTTTTAGCCAGACATGGCATGAAGCATAACAGAACAGGAATATGACTTCAAGAAGATAGGCTCGGTAAAGATGATTTAATTACCCTAGCTTTCTGGCTCCTGATTTATGGCTAAGACTACCTCATAGGGGACAGTAACATAGATGTAATTGGAAATATTTGTATTTTTGTGTGATTATCTCCCATGACTATCGTGGTTTGAAAGTTTATATATAGATTCTTACTCCACTCACTGGTGGCCTGATGCTGACTTCTGAGTCAGATGAAATCATTTTTCATTGAAAAGAGCATAAATTTAAGCAAGTAAGCAGGCAAGTTCATGGAATTGTTCATCGAGCAGAGTTCTCTCTGCCAGTCCTAGCAGTTGTTGACCTGCCAAGGTATCCATGGATCCCCAGTTTCTGTTGGCATGTTGTAACTGTCATCACTTGGTGACTTCGGCACATATCATTTGTCATGGGTGTCATCACTGTTTTAGAATGATTTTGTTTTCCTGTGTTCATAATCTGGCATAAGCTGTCATTAAAATGGGAGTAATTAACATAACACTGTTGATCATAGTGAGAATCACTTGACAAAAACAAGCAAGTAAAAAACTAGGGAGGTCATCAGCTGCTATATCCTGTATCCTGTTCTGATCACATGAGTATGACCTAATTATAGTGATGACATAGCATAGACCAGAGGGAGAGCTTCAGCCATGTGGCTTCAGGGCAAACAACATAAACTTTGACCTTTGGCCAGACCAAGTCATCAGAGTTTGACTATGGTCTCATGAATGACACATTGGATAGGGATGAGTGTTGTATCCTGTTGCTGTTCTGATCTTATTGTATCCTGTATCTCTGTATATTTATCACAGCACAAGAATCTGCTCAGAATAATTTGTTCTTGTGTAAACTGAGACTGGAATTTTAAGATAGTGCAATAGCCATAAAGACCTTGGGCAGATTGGAGGATAACTGCAAAAGAGGCAGGAAGCACGCTTGACTCAGATAGATAGCAGCCGTGACGATCATTATTTTTGAGAAATATTTTGTTTGTTCATTCCATAGACATCTGATAGTTATACTTTTGATGGATATCAGTGCACACGGCTGTTACTCAGCACATTGAAACAAAACACTAGTGTCTTTATGGGATTTGTTATTTAAAGGAGTGTTGCAGAAAACAGCCACAATTTCTCAATGAATCATCAGTATTTGCACCAGATATTCTTTTTCTGCATGAGTGCCTGCAATGACATTTTAAAAATTCGTAGATCACTATCTGATTTGCGTAAGAGCAATTTTGACAAATCTACAGCAGTTTGTTTATACTTTACAGACTGTTAAGCGGCCCTTTCTCATTTGGTTTGAATAATTTTTTGAAAGGTTACAGAGCTTGCTCAGGCTGTTGTTATCAGCAAGTCTTGAGGGTTAAAGAGCAGGCATTAAAAGTTACAAAGTTACTCTCCTTGAGTAAATCGGCCTCTCCCAACAGATAATTTGGGTTTCTAAATACAATACATGTAGTGTTATGCATATGTCAGCATCGGGTTTCTTAAAAATTGCATTCAAGCACTTTAAAATGCATTGTACATAATAGCTGAATCATGCATACATTTCCAAAAGTACAGCAAGCAGGGGTCAAGTGTTTAACCAACGAGCGCGGAACTTAGATGTTACTGAAACTAGATTTTCATTTCATGGGAAAACCGGTCAGAAGTGCTCATGGTTTGTTTGTGATCATGTTTCATATTTTTTAATATTCTAAAATTTGCCTTTTGATATGCTGAGCACAAAGTGATGTTTGTAGGTTACTGATGAACTGCAGATATTTTGGCTTATATATGATTTGGTGAAACAAACCACCAGTCTGTGTCTACACACATTCATGGTGCATGTAGAAATATGATTATGATTAGATTTGTCGAGGCATTTAGCCTCATAACATCAATTTGGCAATTCTTGGGTGAAATGTTGTACAGTCAATTAGCAGTTGACATGCACGGAATATTGCTTCCTACTTTTGTCATCCAGTAAGAATGTGTCTTGCCTTGCTTTTGCCCATCACATGATCTATAGTCTATGTCTCGTTGCCTTGCTTTGACATCTGCAGAGTTTCTCTAACTCTCCTGGGACCCTGAGGGGCCACCTGAAGCCAGTGATACATGTCAAACATTCCTTCCTCACCATTTCAGGATGTCTTGCAAAATATGAGACACCAACTCTAAACTATTCGTCAATTTGGATTTCTATACTGGACAAACCCACACTCAAACAAACAAATATTGCCACTCACAAATTTCCATGTCCGATATAATAAAAAGCATAATATTGTTTTCATAATTCTATAAGCACTTTTAATCTCAGAAATATTATATTAGTGTCAGACAGATGACTTGAACTGTTCATTTTCTAAGATTATTGCAAACAGTTATCCTATGAAATTGGAAAATTTAGGACAGTTTGATGATTATCTCGTGATTCCGTTGTTGTTTTCACTTTTTCAGAGTGACTCGATGCCGGACGTGAGGTCAAGTCCTACAGGCACTGAGGATTTGGTCAGCAACTCACAGTGAGTATAAGCTGACTTTTAATTTCTCTCAGGAGGTTGTGATGGTGTCTGTTGCTTGTATGTATATAGTATGTTGTGGGAGGAGGGAAT
Organism: Ellobium chinense; assembly: GCA_033807755.1. Classification (NCBI taxonomy): domain Eukaryota; kingdom Metazoa; phylum Mollusca; class Gastropoda; order Ellobiida; family Ellobiidae; genus Ellobium; species Ellobium chinense. Next base: position 208,386 of record JAWQUT010000268.1, read on the forward strand.
GTTGGGGGAACTGGAGGGAAGTGAAGAGGATATATGCTGGGGTGACAGGAATGATTTTGATGATTACATACACTTGTCATCTTCTCCTTGTTATTTATTATTATTGCTGTTGTCAAATACCTTTCCGGACTTGTGTCCTGTTCCACTTAGTGCTTCAATGATGTGTTGTGATATTCTTCTTTAATCACAGAATAATGCATTCTTGACAACCTCTTTGTTTGATGGCCCTTCATTTTAGCGCTACTTACTTGTCCTGCATCCATTTTCTCCGTGTTTGTATCCATGGACGGATGGATGGACAGACAGATAGACAATGTCCTTTACCTATTCTCTTTAGGATCTTTCTCAGTCTCATTTGACAGTTGCTTTTCACTATGGTTCTTTCTATGGAGTCATATCATTTTATGCTCTCTTTTGTTGATAAGCAGCATTTTTTTTTTATTCTGAGCTTCTTGTGGATTGACTTCTTTCTTCCTCCATCTTTCCATGGGACTTGCAGTGTGATAACATTTTATTAATTCGTGTGATGGTACCAGTTTCTTTGTGTCTCTGTGCCCTGTATTCATGCCCCATATCTCTAAATTCCTACTGACTAGGAAAAATGCAGGTCTACAGCTGTTTCAATTCATTGTTTCAGTGATGTTATGCTCACATATTTTATTTTTGATGAGACTCATTCTGAGAGTGATGGGGTTATCTGCTGTGATTTTCAAAGAGTCTTTTCATATGAAGCATTTCAAACACTGCAAAGATGCTAAGAAAAAAAGAGAGAAAGTGTTTATATGTCTTTGGGAAAAGGGTAGAGGAGGGAAGGTTTGGTTGGATGGAATGAGAAGACGGCTAGACCACATTTGCATTACATCCTTCGTGAATTTGACTTGCATATATTTTATGAGCGTCTCTAGCTGGTCATCCTTCATGACCTGAACTTGTCCTCGCTGGCTGATTGATGGTTTGAAAACTGGCAGGGGAGTTGGGTCATGGAGGTGTCTGTGTCCGCCATACCAACACTATCAGTGAGTTAGGAGTGAAGACACACAGAATTAGTCGAACAACCAATATCTCACACCATGGTCTATCCTGCTGTCTTGTTTATGCCCATTTCCAGCCAGTATCCTTCACTGTGGCTGTTTATCTATATGCAGTCTTGTTTATCAGCATTTCCTCCTTGTGAGCCTAACCTCCTGTTTTCTATTCTATTCTATTCTATTCTATTCTATTCTATTCTATTCTATTCTATTCTATTCTATGTTTTATTCTTTCTTTCTTGCGATCCATATGTTACATGTCACGGCCATTTCTTCCATATTGTGGCCCGATCCTCCTCCTGCTCCTCCCACAACTATACACGTCAACACCAGCTTGAGGACCTATAACCCACACCGGCTTTAACGTCACTTATTATCACCGCGCCGTAGCCAGGGCTGGCTTCGTGGCGGCCGTGCCGATAACAACAATCGATAAATTAGCTTCCTCGCGTGGCCGCTACTGGCACGGATAATTTTTCCCAGATTGGTTCTTTGATTTAATTCGAATGGTGAGGAAGGAGCCGCGCTGGGTAACGTTTGCTTTCGGGTTTCATATTTTCGTTGTCGATATTTTTGTGTTCATTGTTTAGCCGTGTGTCACTTCTGCCCTCGTTGGACTAGTCTAGTTGCTTGCATTAGATCAGTAACATGCCCTGCCCGATCGTGTCATGTAAGCTATCAGTTGAGTTGCTTTTGTTGTGACAGCTTGCAGTCTCAGCTATGCTTTCCCTTATATTAATTATTATTTTTAAAGTTTGCCATGTGGTGTTGAAACAGATATAAATACCTTCACAATCAGCTTTTTAGCCATTGTATTATTATGCACTGGTTTTTCAGTCTCAGACATGTTACAGATTTTGTGGATATAGAATTACATACTTTCTGTCAGTGGGCTCAGATTTTGGCCCGGCCTCACTGACTGTACCAGAGGTACTTACTGTGTCACCTTTAATGTTGTTGAAATGGGTCGAGCGGTAAGAGAGTTCATGACAGACATGAGGGTAGTTAGGTTCCATCCAGTGACCTGATCAGACTGCAATCTAGGACTGATTAGACTTTGGCCTAGACTAAGGAGGAAGATATTAATTTGGCAGATAATGACTTTTAGTCAGATCAAATGGGGATGCAGGTTTGTCTCGTTGCGTGATCTGAAAATGATTTAGATCTCAGTGTTTAAGAGTTCGGCCAGTGAAAGGTCATGTACAGGCACTCACGGCTGTCAGATATGCTTTAATTGCAGCTATCATACAGTCGCTGTTGTATCTGGTTCCTAGCCTCCTTTTTCTTTCATCGCCACCTTTGTTTGTTGCTATTGTTGTTGTTGTTGTTGAGCGATTACTTTTCTTTCTGGTTAACCTTCTATCATTGACTTCTGTTATTATTGTTGTTGTTATTGTTGAGAGATTACTCTTCTCTCTGGTTACCCCTCCGCCGGTGACTCCTTTGACGCACGCATCTCCAGGCAGTCGGATGCGTGTTTATTTGTATGCTGCATCCTTTTGTATGCCATTTTTTTATAGTTTGGCCCCGCTACAGAACATGAGTGTATTATTCATACCATGGAAAGTCTTACTATCTCTTAATCTTTTCTCCATGGTCCGTTGCATTCGCATCACGTCGCAGATGCATAAGCTCAGGCTTATGATTCCCAGTTTTTTTTTAATCGACGACCCCATTGATGCTACTTGTTACCTGTTGCTGGAAACATCACTACACTCCGGACATGTCCATAGGTGCCAAAAGCCGCCTCAAGGAAAACAAGCCAATTGTGCCATTGAGTCTAGCAGGCAGGTAACTCAATGTACCCATTCAGGCCCGCGAAAATTTACTGATGGTAGAGTAAGCTCGATCATTTTCTATTCGGATGTTGGTAGAATGCCCTGTATATTTACGGGAAACAAACTTCCGAACCATATCTTAAGTGATCATAGATCTGATAAACTTTAAAACAAAAAAAAATGGGTAACGCAAGAAGACGACAAAACGCCAGACGAGTTTTCCTGACTCTAAACGCCCTTTAAGCAAAAATAAAAAAAACTTTAAAAATTAATGTGAGCGGTTTGGATTGGTCTCATATGCAGCCAGCTCTAGTCTGCAAATTATTCGACATTGTTGTTACATACCTGGTTAGAGCTATCGGGGCGTCGCAATGATAATTCATGGAATATGTCTTTGGAATATGGAAAAATCCATTTTCTCTTAAGTCGGAGACATAATATACAGTGCCGCTGACTCCAAAAGAGTCATCTGCAGTGAATGTTTGATTCATACAGCAAATTTGAGTGAAATAGGATGAGAAATAAATTCACATGGCTCTGCACAAAATTGCGCGATAGTAGTCATTTTGAGGATTTTTTTTTATTTGCACGCCTTACCTCATGGGGTAGCTGAAGTCCCACTTGAGAACCACTGCCTATGGTTTTCCCCTTCATTCTTTGCATTAGGCTATCGATCTGAAGCAGGTGACTATCTTTGATTAGACAAGAGATCTCGAAGAGACTAAGCATGCATGGAATTGGAGTGAGCCGAAGTGTGAAACTGGGAGAACTTGTTTGTAGTCGGATACAGACCTCATTATGACTTTGTAAAGGCTAAAAACATCAGGTTATCTAGAATTTTTATGTCGCAACAACTAAGCGGCAGTTATAGCAGACCCACGCAAATTTGAAGTCCGTGGATGGGTTCAGAATTTCGAAATCTTGAGATATTTAGGCCGCATTCCAGTTCGTAAAGTAAAAGTAATATAGAAATCTAGAACAATGGACCAGAGCTTTGCACGCAGTTGGCGAAGATTTGAATAGATAAAATGCGATGTACCATTGTATTTATTTTAAGAAATGCGTTGTCTACTTGTATCGCCTCTGCATATAGGTCTAGATATCTGTGTTTCTTTCCTTGCCTCATTGTAATATATTGTTTCCCATGTTATTGATTGCGAAACAGAACTGAGCAATGATGCATGGCACAGCAACCCCGGGCCACCGGACATGTGGTAAACGCGATGCTCTCTGGCTTTGGATTCCATCTGATTCTGGAACAGTAAGAAGACGCGCCTCAGGAAGCAGAAGATTCACTCATTAATCCAAGCTTTAACATTCTTTGTGTAGAAGGAGGGCATTTCCTGTGGTGTGTATGAACTTCCTTCGCTACCATTTGGAAAGTTGCCTGGTCCGGGAAGTTTAAGTTTAAAGTGCCATGCAGCTGAATGGCCTTGATTTGCATCACATCTGTTCACACTGTAACAGTGCAGCATAGCTGTTTCTATTACTTACCATATGCATATTGGGAATTCCAATTCACTCAGTCCTAGTTTCCTCAGTTTCTTGTCATGATATCGTACTAGAGTGATTGTGTACAAAATTTTGGTTTTAAAACAGCCCATTCCTCCTCTTTATTATAATAATATCATCAGTGATAGCGGAGTTACTGCTCAGGAGTTGCTAGCAACTGAATACTTGCTCCCCTTGAGTTAATGACTCGTGTTTTCTCACAGTGCTGCATTTTAAATTAATTTTCCCGTATGTGAATGGGATACTTAGCCCGTGATGATTTCATTTCCATAAATTGTTGTCATCATCAATGTGTGAGTCCAGAAAGACTGGCCTACTATGGTCTTGTATCTGATCAACATAACAATAACAACCTGGCTGTGTCTGGTGTACCATTCTTGTACACTACCTCACTTAGATCTCAAAGCCTATTCTCTTTCACTGAGGAAGACTCTCTTTCTTTGAGAATAAGTAACATTTGCTGGCACATCGCAGAGAGTTTTCTTGTCACTCTAAGTGAAGTTTGTACACATCAGCTCTTTTGTTGAGAGCCAAGAAAACGCCTCTCTTTACGTACATGGCTGACACACCTGGACATTATTTTCAATAATGTTACATGGAAATGCATAATTTTTCCTCGTAGTGGTTATGGGATCCATCGTCGACAAGCTCCTCCGGTAAGGTTACGTGGAAACACGCCCATGGACGTCATTATTGTCTGCTATGTCAGCTTTAGGGTGGGCAGGTCACGAAGCGTGAAATGAAACTGCTACATAGAAGTGCAGGCTGGGTCGGGGCCAGGAGTCGAGATGGGGTTTGCATGCATGCCACTAGCAAACCCCATCTAGAAGCTGAAAAGATGACAGTAATTTCAGTATCCCTCAGGGCATAGGCGATCGTGATTTGGAATACCTCGATGAAGACCTTAGGCAGCAAATTTTTAACTCATAACCAGAGATCGGGTATGCAATGGGCCGTGGGGCAAAAGAGTAGCATATATCGCTTGTGTTGATGTATGATGCCGTATTCAGCAAAGTTTATAGGGAAGCCGGTTTGCATGGAACCTTTGTACTGGCATGAAAGATTTAATTCCTCATAACTTTGTTACGCCCTTAAAATAATACATGAGTTCCGATACTGTTATCAGGACCGACTTAACGTTCTGAAAACAAAATTTATTCCCGAAATTTGCATTTGAACGATTTTTGAAATACGACTTTATATATATTAACCTAGACGATTATGTCTGGGTGGTAGAATGTGGAGTGCTTGATCACGTACTGGGTGAGACAGACTCTTATGATTTCACTTCACCAGTAGACCTCCAGGGATGAAACTGACGATTTTTTTTTTTAATCAGCACTTTGATGATTTTACACTGAAACACAAGCTGGTGTCTTTATCGATGCCACTCTCCTCCCCCTCCTGAACTCATTTTCGATCGATGCTGCCCTTCTCCTTCAAGTGGTCTAGAAACGTTCACCATTATTGTTTTCCACTTGCTGGTGTATCGATCAAGTAGCAGGCAGGGACAAGCCCCAGCGTAATCGACACCATCTGCTGGCGGGGTCGCCACCCGGCGATCATCCACAGGCTTTGATAATTGCTTTGTCCTCTTGTCAGTTGAATGCAGCTGGGCGATATCGTCGATTTATAAAAGCATCCCGATTACTCATGATTTGATAGGGGAAGTTGATTTGTTCTGTTTACGAAGCATCGGCGTATCTGACTTTAAGATCCACAAACGCCCTTTGCGCAGCCAAATGATACTGTCGCGCAGTCACTATAGACTCTATTCTGTACTTAGCAGCCCCCAGTCTTGAAGAAACATCATGAACAATTATTGTCATACCGATACTGGTTAAGTGAGTGCATTGTTGAATAGCGGGTGTCTCATGATAATTGTCTCCGCCACTTAGCGATGATGAATAGTACCTATAGATACCCTTCTTTTGTCTCAGGTCCTTAAGCTTTTTGTGGTCGATATAATTATAATGGACTGCTGTACCGCCAGTCTGATGGCTCAATGGCTGGTCATTGCCCGTTTAAGGGTGTGGTTAGTCTCGAGCCGTTTGTCTGGTTGATAAAATGGATGCCTCTGTCACGAGAAAAAAAAACCAGGAGGGCAGGGAATTTATTTTGCGACCTTACAGTTTTGGTTTTTTGGGTTTTTTTTTTGTGCTTGAAAACTGCACATCTCTAGGTTGAAGCTTGCATGCATCCCATTTTTTTTCAGAGTATAAGTAAGAAGAAAACACATACATATGACGTCACTGTCTGCCTTTTTTTTTTCTTTCCCGGAGGAGCTCGTGAGTAGAAAGACTTTTCCTCAGTATGACTTTGCTTTGTTCCAGCAATTTTCAGTATTTACAAGTGATGAACTGGCGTCATATAGATCTAGTACATTTTTCTTAAAATTTAGATGTATTTTCAGTGGGATACATCAGAGTTACCAGCATGCAGCATGCGCAGAAATTCTGACACTTCTCAGGTGAATTGCTTACCTAAACTGTTTCATTGTGTCCCTCGTGGTATCCTGTTCTGTGCAGAAACGTTTACAGGCTTTCCGTGTTCTTTGTTCATTTAAAGACTGAGGAGTTACAACGTTCAGTAGAAGTCAGAATCTGCTAAACCCCTAATGAACGAGCGTGTTTGTGTCGCCAGTAGTCACTTTGGTTAATAAAATCCATTGTTGAATGTACATATGTGTATAGACTTGGAAGCGATCAACTGCATACAGCGACGCGAATGGCTAAGGGTTTTTTAAATGTGTTTTTGATGAAGGCTGTCAGCAGACAACAGCTCGGGTGTGGGGTTAGAAATTTGTCCATAACAGCATATGAGAACATGTGCATGCATGGTCGGGTTTTTTCTGAGCATGACGCCTGACTTTTGTCTTGGTGACTTTGACTAAACACTCAGGCCAGGCAGTTAAGAATGGCCGATTATTTGGGAATATCAAGTCCCTCTGACAAGAGCTTTTGTCAATAGACAGTATTTCAACATGCATTGTAACTCTCTTAACAAACCATTTCTGAATCCCGTCCTTCGCACTCTTCCATTCAACAGTTCCAGCTGCTTTGTTTATTGCATGTGCCTGAGGAAAGTTGCACTTCAAACCTCTAAAAGTTGCACCAAGAACTGCAAAATTCGCAAGAAAAAAGCGGTATTCTATTCCAAAATAGGTACAAAAATTGTTAAAATAGCTTCATGACTTCGTTAAGTTATCACCACGGCACATTATTTTCTACTGTACTGTTTCATAGTTGTAGAAACGTTTTTTTGTGACCGTAGCATAAAAATCTGCGCTGTTCTACCGAAATCTGCAAAATTTGCTCCACATTTGCGAGAAATGTCTAAATTTGCGAAAAGTTACAAAACTGAATGAAAATCTGAAAAAAAAAACCGCGGATATTTGCAGTAAGTTGTGAACGCAATTATCTTTTGGGGAGGGGAGGAAAAAAGTCCTGTAAATAGCACTCTGGATACACAGAACTTCTTTAAGAACATCTTCAGTAGCTTGGTTCTAAAGATGTGTTTTATATCAGAGTTTCACTGTATATTAAGTAAGTATACTTTGGTTCGATAGATCTGATTTCATATCTCCTTGCCTCACCGGCCTTTTTTGTCTTCGCTGCCGGTGACCTTTCTTGTACCTTAGTTCTTTTGTTCGTTGGCATTTTGTGTGACATATTGCTCAATGTAAAGTGTTTGGGACCTTAGTCAAGTGCTATTTAGGTACGCGATTTCTGGCACTCTGCCGAGGGAGTCTATGCTTAACCTAATGAGAGCTAGAATTTATATAAGTCTGAGACTAGAGGGAGTTGGATAATGTATGGTGTTTTATGTTGCAGCCCTTGAATAGTACGTTTGGTCTTGAGGATCCGGAACTCTTTTTCTCTCCTGCTGTGTATGACTCGCACTGGTATCCAAAGGACGCAAAATACTTTCTATGTCAAGCTGGTCTACTTCCAAACTCGTGAAGTGGCGTATGTTGACGTTCTTGACATTCATATTCCAGAGTCTTGAGAGGAGACAACAGTCACCATTAGGTGGTCATTGACCTGACCTCTGTCGGTCCCACTGAAGGTTTGAATTCGGGATCAGGTTCCCCATGAGAAGCAAAACAAGTGCATAAAATGAATCTATTCTTTTTTAATTTAAGTGTACCCATGTTTGGTCAATGTGTTCTTTGCTTGGAGTGCAAGAAGACGCGATCGTTCTCCATTCCAGCTTTGGATTGGTTTGCGTCCTCGAAGGTGGTGTAATCCCTTTATGTAAGATCATGTTAAATTTAACACCGGGACTTACTTTGATGGAAGTAATGAATGTGAGGTAGCCTGCTTTTGGGAGAAATGTTTTTGTTTGGGCTGTGATAAACATTTATCCAACCCTTGTCGTTTTCAATGAGGAGGACGCTTTTGGGTCAGATTGCTCCGGGAGTTGAGATAGCTTTTGAAAAACAGGAAAGTGTGTTCACAGAGGTGTAGGCTGTCGTGGAGTGTCTTCTTAAGTACACTCGAACACATTTGATACGATAACCGTCTATAGGAAGCTAAGACTCTTAAAAAGCACTTTGGAAATCCCAAAGCAACTGCTAATGTAGATCAGTCCTATCGATATTACGATGTGTGTAAACGATTTAATATGAAATGGTTTAATGCGTCCCGTAAATTTCTTGACGTTTTCAAGTAAGATTACATTTGGACCAGGAAAGATTCCCATAAGCGTACTGTATTCAGCCATGACCTGAGTGGGCACAGATTTGCCACAGTGTCAAACTTCTCTCATGCTGACTTTCCCCCAATCGGGATGCTGTCACATAGATTTCTCAGGGACATATGGGCAAGGCGGTCTCACCGTCATGATGCGATTTAGACGTCGTTACAAAATAGGCCGGAGGGGCAGTAGGGTCACTGTATTTTTATGCATTATTCATGTTATCTGCTCTCATCGAGGTTTGCAGATGTGCTGAATTTTTCATAGCCAGATTTCTTCCTTGTCCTCTCTCTCTCCTCCCCTCTGTCTCTCTCTCTTTCTCTCTCTCTGTCTTTCAACCCAATGCCATTTCAATTCTGGATCGCCCAGTTCTCTGGGATCAGAATACCATTTCCCGGACCATTTATACTCCCAATACTTTGATCATCACCGGAGTTATTGTAAATATCCAGGGCAGTAGACATAATGTCCCAACGATGTCATGCTGCGCTCGACACAGTTGTGCAATCTGTAGCTTTTGTTTTCTTTGACGTATGCACTTCACCTGTACAGATTAAATTTAAACACTATGAAGCTTATATAGACCAGGATTAGTGTATTGTGGTCGTCTTTCTGCTATCTCACCGTTAACTCCAACCCTTTATTCATAGTCTGGAGTACTGCCTGGGCTGTCGATACTTGTCAAAGCTGCATTCGCCACTGCGTACTTCACTTCACATTGAGCCAGTGCCAGATCAATGGTAGAAAGGCAAGGAGTTGTGATCAGTCGCGCATAACGGGGCTTCGGACTTCGCAGGTAGTGGGCATGCAGCTGTAGACTGTAGACACAGACCAACTGACCATTACTTGCATGAGCCGCACTGGGCGCTGGTGGGTCAAGAATGAGACACAGTGATCGAAATGTTAACATTGTGTGTTTAACCTAGACAGACATTAGGCTCACAAAGACTGCCTTTAGTCAGCAGGTGCACGGGGGAAATTTCCTCAATGTTTTCAATGATATTACTGGATAACTAACTGATAAATGATTATTCAATCCGATAAGTGCTTTTATGGCGTGTTCAGGGGCTGAGTGAAGTTTGTCCTGGAATGCTGACGTCATCGCGTATCATTCTGTTCGGACGTTGATGTTCATAGTAGTCTAGTGGACTTACGGATTACTTGCGAGAACGGCCTGGTGAAGAGGGATTACTCTTACAACTTACAACCAACAACTGACGTGAAAATTTTGGGTGTGAATTCTTTGGCGTGACCACAACCATGCTGGCCTCGGCGGAATCAAGTGTTCATGTCTGTTGTCGGTATGAACTTTCTTGTCGTAACTTGCAGTCTTTCTCGTTTCATTGTATTCTTTTTACCGGTTTTGGATTGTCTTATTACTTTTCAGTCTTTCGTAAGCAGCTAATAGGTGGTGGGTGTTTGTGATAGGTCATCACCTGTATTGCCCTTTAAATCTGTTACTGTCTTCTCCATTCTCTACTACACCGACTGTTATCATGAACGTCTTTAGAATACCTGTTATCGTGAACTTAATCAGAATCACTATCTTGAACTTCATTATGATAACCATTATCATGAACTTCATGAGAATGACTGTCATCATTAACCATATCGATGGCGATGGAGTTAAATTTAAAAAAAAAAAAGATATCTTTCACTGATATTGATATGGCATCACTGCGTTATTTGCCTGTACGATTTTTCAGTGTCCCATTTAATGACACATTCTCTGCACGTTTGTTCTCCTTACTAGACTAGTGGAAATGTAATGACGTTGTCTAGAGAAAAGGTGTGTCTGTAAAGGTGTGGATATGGGTCGGGTGGTGATGTGGTGGTGGTTTGGGGGGGAGGAGGGAGAGGTTCGAGAATTACATATGAACTAGTGTTTCTTATACCGTTGTCATCAGCTTAGTAGATTCTAAGTCGAATTTGATAAAGTAGTTGTGCTTATGATGCCCAGATTTTGGTATTGAAAGTAACTTTCACTAATAGCACCACATTTTTAGGTCTGGTTTTAAATACCCCATTCTAACCATATTGGTTCTCCACAGCAACCTGTCAACAGGAATTTTAATTCTTGAAGTAACATCAGTCCCATAGTGGGACAGTAATATACTATTCTCTCTTGTACGATCCCAGTAGTGTCCCGCCGGTCGAAAATCGTACCTTCTCCACGGGTAAAGCCCAAAATAGTATTCTTTTCACCCCGAAGTGATGCATCTATTTTTATCCATTATGGATGTCCAGAATAGCGTCATTTTTCACTTTCAGATAATATCGCGCTATTTTCTCCACTCTGAAAGTCTTATCGAGTGATATATATTGAAGACCAATAGCATCATTTCACCCTGAATCATACATTTTTGGTATTTGCACTACCCAAATGGTGTCGTCTCCATCGAATGTTCGTACCATTCATTTCAGTCCCTCTACGTTATCATAGTGTAAACAAGATCTACAACTTGTATGAAATCACCTGGGGGAACTAGACGCACACCCAGGGGTTAATGCTTAAATAATGGTCATTGCTTTACGTCAACATTCAGCGATAGGACCCCCGGCCACGATTTCTGTTAACTGGTAATGACGTCATGTTATGTGCTGTGTTAATTGTTCACCTCATAATATATACATAATACTGTACACCTTTTTCTCTCTCTCCCTTCTCCTTTCCTCCAGTTCATCCCACTCCGGGTCTGTTCTGTCTTTCTTCTGTTCACTATCCGACTGCAATTGTCTTCTGTTGTGTTTTCACTGCCTTGAGTGTCAATTTGTATTTCCCTCTTGCGTTTTTCTCTTCCCCCCCTCTCTCTCTCTCTATCTCTCTCTCTCTCTCTCTTTCTTTCCCTCCCTCTGTCTCAATCAGCACCTTATCCCATTGTGTTATATATTTTTACCTGTCATGCTTGGCTTCGTGGTAATATCAGAGTTGGGACATACAATTCTATTTTCTTTTTCTTTATATCTACCTAATCCACCACCTTATTACTTTTTTTTTACAACCGGAATAACATTTATTGTCACGATATGACTGTCATCATAAAATGTGTAAATTGGATATAAAACTCTTTCGCTGTCACCTTTGCGAACATCAATTCAAACTTTTCTTTATTCTCTATGTACCCAACCTGTATAGCAGTGCTTGCCTTGCCTTACCGTGATAGGCACAGTTATCGAACTTTTCGTGTGCCATATCTAAATCCAAAATAGCTCAGTTTAATCCTGTTACTGCTATGTTATGAGTGCAAGAAGCTCACTCACAGTAAAGAACTTTTTCATAGGTTCTTGGATGAACATAAGCTTTAATATTGTCTATCTGACCAAAATTCTCGGTCTTTTTTAGATGGACGGACTGCGAAATCACTAATTTCATGGTCTTTACATGCATTTATGCCGTCTTTTAGTATTTCTAAGAAAACATAATTCCTATTTCTAGGAAAACTTAGCTCCCATGCATAAGTCCAAGTCGAGATTGAATCGATATTAACATATCGAGAGAGACATCAGAATTAAACAGGTCCCGAACAGGCTGTTTGTCCCGTTATTACACAATGTATACGTTTTATTTAAACAGTGTGGCTGCCTTCCACTGACGCCATTGATATGCTGTGCGCATTTTGTAATGCCGTATATTCTATGAGTCACTCTGTAAATCTGACCATGTCAACAAGGCCAGGGTTTCTGGCAGTCAGGACCTTATTGAACTCGACACCCGGCAGCCATGCTTTGATCTGAAGAGATTTAAGACCACGTGACGTGGAAGCCTACCTGACCCCGTGGTCAACGCTTGACCTTGGTGAGCTGAAATCTCCACGTCCCGTGGGATTTCAGTGGAGAGGACGACGTTGCGCATGTACCAGACGAGAAAGTGAAGAGTGTTGTTTGGCGCGGCCCTGTGTTCTGGACGATCTGATCCGCCACCATTGATCCGGAAAGGCTTTGGGTGCGGACATGGGCACGTTCAGGATCTTCCCATTCATCACGACTTGGGTTGGGACGTGGGGCTGTCTTGGCCAGCTCCGAAGAAGACAGTCGTTGGTAAACAGTAAACGAATAGGTTTTCTACAGAGCTGTAAGGAAGTTCTCTTGTCAGGTGGTCGGTGCATGAGATGTAGTTGTTTTGGGACGAGGTTGGGGAAGGCCTCAGCCGCAGGTAGGGGAAGGAGAGGATCGTGAAAGCTTAGCAGAACGACGACAACAATGAAAATAGCAGCAGCAGTAACAGCAAAAACAACAGCAGCAGCAGCAACAACAACAACAACAA
>JAWQUT010000268.1:222190-247312 GCA_033807755.1 Ellobium chinense
TTTTCATAGCTGCATAAACCTTACGTACAACAGTAGATCTCTATGCTGATGAAATCTTAGCGTTGATACTCTGTGTTTATCAATGGAGGAAACAAAGACTAAAAAAGGGAGTTACAGTTGGTGCACTCCGAGGCGAAAAAAAAATAAAATTTTGGGCGACATGGGACACTGACGACATAGTTTTTCTTGAACTTCCCGAGAAGCCATTAATGCGTACAACGTCACTGACCGTTATGCCTGTTTGGCCGGCTGCATCCCACGAACCAGTTTTTGGGAAGTACAATGTGGCAAGCGCTACGCTCACAGTATAAATTCATTTGCCTGAAGTGATGAATCCCTTACACACAAAAGGAGAGAGGTACTTTGAAATATCGTGTAGTGATGACATTTTGTATTGCGATCATGGGACATTGGCCTGAGAATGATGCTTTTTTTCCTCAGAATAGTCTAGGAGACCAAGTTTGTTTCATTAGTAAATAGCGGATAAGCGGGGCGGTCTTGACTGATTTTGGAAAACCTAAAGTAGAAGTGTTTTCTTTGCAGAATTTTTTTTTTTTTTTGTCGCCCCGCAAATTTCGTGAGTTGAACTTCACTGGCAGAAAAGTACTTCCCGCGAAAAACGAAGTTCTGGTCAAAATATTTCAAGAAAGGGCTTAATCCTAGTAAAAATATGTATCTAGTTGCAGTAATGTGCATTGAAAATGCAAGAACGGTAATTTCTAGTTTCTACCCCCTCATTATCTTGACATTATCGATTATAGTACTGTATGTGCTTTCTGTACTTTCTATCAGTAAGAAGCAGGGTTGTCAGTTGTGCGAAGGTGATGAATATTGTTTTAGAAGACAAGCGAACTGTGTTTGTATCGGTAGTTCCGTAAGTCATGTAGAATTACACTAGACTTCTGAGCTCATACACACGTAAGAAAACTGCATGAAAGAAGGAGGAAGGGGCGGGGCACGCGAAAATTAGATCCTTGTGAGAAGCCCTTTCCGACTTTTTGCGGACATTTGATCCTTACGAAAGAAAGGTATACACACATACAGATACATATACACATACAGACACATATACACCCACGCACACATGCACACACACACTTCAGTTCTACAGTATATTGTATCTCATTGACCTTTTTATGGAGACAAGAACTTTTTTTTTTTTTGGTTATCATCCAAGTAATTATTAACAAAACATGTTGTTTTCGCCACGTTGCGGGTTGTTTTTTTCCCGGCTTAACAGGTCAAATTCCGATAAATTCTCCTGTCCACTCTCTTTGGCTGGTGAAGTCTCTTGCCTTTGTGAGGTTGGTCTGCTGTAACGGTTTAATTTCTCCTGACGTTTACTTGATTCACCTGCCAAACATGGCCTTAAAAATTTTGTTTTTCAAGCAGACCTCAGTACTTTTCTTGTCTTTTTGGCGCCTTGTATCCAAGAGTTCGAAATAATAATAATAATGCGATTTATAAGTCTCGTTTCCAGACTAATACCCGCTCACGCGACTTCACACTATTATCACCCCAGCGGGCGTGACCACTTTAGGACTTTCTCAACTCCCTGGGGAGCATACAGTGCCGCTGTCTTTTACGGACACTGATCACTAGCATTCTAACGATATATTCCACTGTCTATAACCTGGCTTCCATGCTCGGGAACTCTGGACTTTTAGATCTTAACCATAACCATAAGGCCAAAAATGACCATCATGCTAGCCGGCTGTTGAGGACGGACTTGAGATTTGTATTACGGTTACGTCTCCTGACGCCGACATGCTTGTCTCAGGTTTCTGTAACGATAACATTTCAGCAAGGGAAACTTTGAACTTCAGATCCTTGACAAGTTTTAGAGTGTTCCTTGTGGCCCATGACCCTTGACCCTTGAACAAGGATCGGCCTTCAGCGCTATCACACTCTAGGTCACACGTCGAGCTTAGACAGTTTAACAGCATATCAGTCTGTATGAAGGTGACATGGGTTATGAAGTTTGTCTGACAACATTATCTGCTTTTCTTGGCTCTGGCAACCGGTGGACGAGAGGTTCCAGGTTTGCAAGATGCAAGATTTCATAACAACACACAACGAATCGCAGAGGAAACAGCAGCAGCAGCAGCAACAACAACAACAACAAAAAATAATAAAACAATAGCGAAGGTCTGAAAGTTGTTATCGATGTGTACAAGGGCAGATTAGACATTAATTTTATGTCGTGTTATTTGAATATCAGTCAGTGTTTCTTATCTTACTTCAGCGCATCTTGAGCTTGTCCTGCCTCCTCGATCAGCGTAGAGTCATAATGCTTGTTCCGAATGTGTTCGTGTTGTATTCAAGAATAAACTCATCCATTTTGCACTTTTGTATGTTTTCACTTCTGATCAGAACCACAAGCATTGCCTGTTTGTGTAGTTCAAGGCATTGTGGCTAAGATAAGTCAACAGGGAGGGGGGAGGGGGTAAATACAAAACAAACAAAAAATCCACGACCCTTGAAATTTGAAATGCGTTATCTCTATCTCGGTCTGAATTTCTGTCAACTGTCAACCCACAAGAGTGTATGTATGTCAGTGGCAAATGTAAGTTTATGTCACTATAAACACAGCTCATTGCCATACTGAACATTATTCGAGGTAAAACTCCGTAACCTGCCTCCGGTCACTTGGTCTCGCCAGCAATGTGAAGATGTGATTGCTGAGATGAAGTGGACCTTAGACGGTGAATAATGGCTTTGCACCTCTGACTTCGTTGCCACAAAATGCCCATTCCCTGATATAACATTATTTCATTACAAACGTAACTTTTCGCGATAACCCAGCGAAGGCGGGGACTTCATGTTATCGCAGCAAGGGTGCGTGCAGTTCACATGGTGACATGACTGTTGTTGTGTGACCTGGTTTGCTAGAAATTGGAAATCCTTGGTTTAAAGTGTTCATTCAGCTGTCAATAACATCAAAAGCCTCCTCCTCTGTGTCCGTGGCCAGGAGGGGGATCTAGAGAGCACATTCGTTGGTGAATGTGGGTAATGTTATAGGCCATACCCTCCTATCATGGTACTGTCAGCCATCAGCCAAGATTGTTAAAGGTGAAAGCAATGGATTGATGGATGTGGGTTTCTTTTGCTCTACTGATGGCTCGGACTTGACATTTTTTTTTACAGCGAACATTCAGAGTGCAATGTACACGTAGACCAAAATCGGGCACATAGGCCTTGTTACATAACTGTGTGGGTTATTTGCATGAGATTTGAGTTACAGTGATTTTATTTTCATGTTATTGTATGGTCATAAATAAAGGGCTCATAACTGGAGTTATAACCCTTCGGGGATCTGTGCCTATTATGAAATGAGATCATCATTGTGGTATAATATTGATGTTTTATGTCACATATTTTGCCACCACTTTACTATACTCCAAGTTCCTGCTTTAGTAAGACTACCGCTACAAGTTACAACGACTAACAACTCCAATAGTTTTTATAATCTCTTCTATTAACAGTATTGTTACTACTTCTGCTCCCACAGATACTGTTAACGTTCTTACGTTTTACAACAGTAATGTTTATACATACTAGGACACTGTGCGAGGACAGCGCTACTATTCTCACGACAAATTATGCTGTGCTACTGCTGTTTTTACTGCTGCAGCATCTGTTGCTGCTGTTACTGTTTTTCCTGTTAGTTAACACCAGTGCCCGACTGATGGTTACCACTTCTAGAACGACGCAAAATACAACTACATCCAGCTGGTTGCACCACTTACGCTACCCCCAGTGCTGCTCTGTTACTGCTTTAATGTTTTAAAACTTAAATCCTTCCCTGTTGCCTACCCTAAACCCTTGTACCGCCCCAGTACAGGGGATTAAAAGGTTCACGGTGAAGGATCATGGATATTTCTTAAAGTATGGTAAATGCATATGATTTGAGATTCGTATCCAGCTCGATCTATTCGTTGCATGCAGTAAGTCAGTATGTGGTCCTCGGTGGATTATATATTATCATAAGCCAACTTCAGCAAAGTGCGCAGAGGTCTGTGCCGATTTGAGTTTTTTGTCACAAACTGATTTGTGCATTCGCCCTCGTCATAAAGAGTGGGACGTTGCCCTAATAGTGTGAAAGTGATCTTACTGCTACTTTCACTAGATGTGGGCAGTGAAAATACTCACTTTGTGAAAGTCTGTGCTCTGCTGGGAAGTTTATTGTATGCCTGACAGGTTAATTGTAGGCAGAGGGTTCGTATCCTGAGGAACATTTACTTTCATTGTCGAGGCTCATTTGGTTTTCCTGCCATTTACTACTTTGACAAAATGGGTGCACCGCGGAGTAGCGACTATTAATCCGCCTATTGTTAAGAGATCAAAGAAGTAATCGCAGCGGAGTAGCGACTGTCTTGTCCATTGTATAAGAATCACACGACCCTTGACTCTGACGATTATGTTTACTTCGATACATTTCCCCTCTGTGTTTACGGGCTTGGGACCGTCACACAACTTTTTGTGTGGCCACATCAGAAATGTTTTGGAGAAGTAGGCCGAAGTAAAATTCGCTGTAAAATTGCAGGTATTACATGTTAAAACCGCAGACTTGTCTATTTACAGGCTGGCTGGTATAATTTTTAATGGCATCCTTCTTAAAAAGTCTGACTGCTCTATCTCTCATTTCTGATAGGCCTCTGTGGTCTGTCTTTTCTGTTCTTCTGTGGTCTGTCTTTTCTGTTCTTCTGTTCTTCTCTGAGTCAGCTTTCTTCTCTTGCCAAATGGTTTGGATGCAGCATTAATCTTCAGCAATGTTTCTTTTTGTTCGCTATGGAGACCTTCAATAAATGCCAAAATATTAGAATGGGGACTTGGAAAATGTCCACCGAAGTGTCTGTGGAAACTTTCGCATCGCATGCAACGTTGTGCTTTTTCTATGGATGATTAGTACCTGAGATACTGCTCAGCGTAAAAGTACACAGAGATGAAAATAGCGACCTCAATACTATGAATTTAATTTTTTCTTCAGCATAGTAACCTGATTTCATGCGACTAGTGTCGATAATGTCGCTTTCACTTAGACAATAGAAATACAGTCGCTACCGCGCGGTGGCGACAGAGGAATGCCGACACGGGAATATTACGTAATAGTCGTTACTTCGCGGTGCACCCGACAAAATGGCCGATACAGGCAGGATCGTCTGGGGCTGAATAGTAAAGAGTCGTATTTAGTAGTAGAGAATAGTGATAGACATTTAAATTTACACGTATTACTCTTATATTTTGGCGTGATAGACTACCGTTATTAAGTATCCGCAGTATGGCATGACACGTTGCCGGCTTATTGCCTGAAATTAGCTTTAAACGTGTTCCAAGTTCTAGCTTCAAAACGTACTCAAGTTCTAGCTTCAAAACGTACTCAAATTCTAGCTTCAAAATGTACTCAAGTTCTAAATTTAAAACATGTTCAAGTTCTAGCATTAAAACGTGTTCAAGCTCCTCTAATAAAATTTGCGTTGTAGTTTGTGATGTGTTTGACATAATCTATAAAATATCTGGCATATTTTAAGAATTTCAGCCTTGACCCACTAACGTCCGAACAAGTCTGTGGTGAATCATGGCGTCAATACGATACCCTGGCAAACTCAGTTCCACGATTTTAATATGAGGTGTTTGAGTTGTTGATTAAAAATTAACCTGATCATTACTCTGAGTATGCTGGGTTTTTTTCGAGTAGATGAGATAGGAAGTCATGACAGACCTTGCTGTAGTTTAAATAATACCTCGGTCGCATGATAATTAATGTTAACATTAACATTACCAAAGTATGAATCTTCTCCCCAAATCCAAGCAGACACACATGCGTATTCTTATAACTGGCATACACTTAATGAAAGGCGGTATTTTTTATTCCTGGAGTATGATTAGAAGCTGTTTCAGAAGTGGAGGATCTTAGTTGTGCATGTGTTTCCCTATTCCCAAATCTCTTCCTGGGCGAAGAACGTATGTAAAATCCTATATAAAATGTGCTAGTCTTGACAGGGATATTGCCTCATTTTGAATTCTCCCTTGCGCAAAGCGCAGGAAGAGATGAAATATTGCTCTAACGGAGCTGTCGTTTCATAGTGTTTTAAACCGAATCGAGATTACACCGGGACACGTCTCCGCTGCGGTAGACCACTTGTGATATAAGTTAACAGAGCCCGGACATTCCTGTGATGTAACCTCAACAAGCATAGACGTACCTGTGATGTAACTTAAACTCAAGCAGACCTAGGCAGTAAGTTTAACCACTGTTACCAACACATGACCGCGCCAGTACTAAATAGTGTCTAGTCAAGTGTCCTGTTATAGGTACGTTGTCCTGTCTGGTCTCTGAGTCAGCAAATTTAGACTTTCGTGTTCCGTGTCAGCCCTACCCATAAAAGCAAGGTAACATTAAACAGAACACAAGATGTTGCAGTATGAAAACTTCATTGTGTGGTGACTGTGGACGGTAAAATACTGTGCGTTGCCCCAGATATTGTGAAGGAATTTTAAAAAAATGCATTTAAGCCGTACTGTATTATACACTATACTAGCATGACATGAAGGCCTGGATAAACGAAGAGAACTAGTGACAACAACATAATATGCTTCGGAGTGGAAGACTGCATTCTAGAGAGGTATAATGTTGCAGTTTATTGTATTCTCTGTCACTTGAATGGATTCCAGTTCATTCTCAACATTAGTGAAGTTCTGGTGTATTGCCATGACACAGAAATATTTGGAAGAGGGAAGGGGTAGTAAATCGATCATTCTGGATTTTCTGGACTACTTCTGTAATATTTTTTTTTCTCCTATACTCTTCCTCCGGTTGGATTATGTCTTGAGTAAATGGTTTCCATCTCCCTTCACCCGCCCCCACATGCCATCTGGTCTCTCCTGCATCTGAAAGTTGTCACGATACAAAGTTATCACGACACAAAGTGTGTTAGAAAGTCAGAGGTCAACAGCAGAAGGGGTGCAAAGTGCCGAATTCATGCTGTGATAAACGCTTTTATAGTAGGACAAAGTTTTGACTTTTTAAAATTTTAAGTACTGAATTGAGAATGAAACTGCGTTATATCCATACAGTCACTTACGCCTTCCTGTATGACATTGTCCATAGATCATTGTTTCTATTTTACTTTCAGATTATATTTTTAGCAATGTGGGGTGGATCCCAACAACCACGCCGAATTCGGTTTTGTGAAAGTAATTTTACCCACGATTACTATACAGTGATAACCGAAACTCGGAGTACTAAAGTCCAGTAATGTAATGAAAGGATTTAATCAGATATAAGCTCGTCGTTCGTAGTGTTACAGATGTTTGTGGAAAGTCACATTTCTGTGACTGTGGTACACCCGAAATAACCACCGTAGTTCCCTGGCAGGCGATTTCATGATACTGGGTGATAGGCAAGTTGTGCTACCGATCCTGTTATTTTTACATTCATCAACTCCGTTGGTATCAGTTCGTTGACATGAGTGCAAAAAAGAAAAATATATATATTAATCGGTGGTCATGGTGTGTAGTAAAATCGATAATGTCAAGTTGAAGTCATTAGTTTTTGTTATGGACGTACAAGTGGTGAGTTTAGAACAGATCGAATTTGGGTGTCAGGAAGCATTCTGTGGTTACAGAAAGGAACATTATCACTCTGACTGTGGATTGAATCAGCTCGCGATAGATCTTTTGGGACCATAATGGTAGCATCAAGTGAATTGTGTGTCATTTTAACGTAGATCTTTTGCGGTTATGAACGCAGTGATCTTTTCTTTTATAAACGTAACAAGTGTTAATCTTTCTTTTCATGGACGTAAGTTGGGCTAATAAGGACTTTTTCTGTTTAAAGTAGATCTTTGCCTTTCACAAAGTATGCTTCTCTGTGTTGATTTTATGAATTTTATATTATATCCTCCGCTGTCTGTAATCTTTATAAACTAGTAGATCTTTCGTTACTATCACTGCAACCTATCCTATCTGTCGTGGTTCGTTTGCTGCTATTTAGTTTCCAGTTCAGATGTCACTCGTGATCATTTGTACAGGAGAATTCTTTCCCTTCCTGAATTATCTCGAAGGATGAATGGCATCCGCAAGATGTAGACTGTATTTGCCCTGAGGGAACTGTGCAAACCTTTTGGATTTGCCATTAAGGCCTATTAATGGTGTATCTCGAAGGAATTTGATCTAATTCGGGTTTTTGGCGACTAACGAATGCTTGTGGATGTGAAATTACAGTAGTTGTTGGACTAATAGCTGCAGTCTGTGGTAGATACACGTTCATGGTATGAGTTGTTAGTGAATTCTGTTTTTTCGGGGTCTTACTGCAGGGACTATTAGACTCGGCCTTTCGGTTTATCAGTTAGTGGCTTGAGTACACAGGATTTAATGTAACTACAGTAAATAAGTTTGTGATTTGTCAGGAGAGGTTCCATGAGTTACAGCCTTGTAGCAAGCAGGGTTGGCCAGAACTGAGATCATAATATTATGAACACAGTTTGTGAATTGAAGTTCGGTTCACGTTAAACTGATCAGAGCTTAAAAGCTATTTTGGACGAACTAATAACGGTAGCTATTTTGGGTGCTTGATCAGAACTTAAACTTTCTATCTAAATTTCGGTTCAGTTCACATGAGAACCGAATATTAATTTCAAAACCAAAAGGAACTGATCTGATCTAAAAAATCCTCATATTTTTTTTATGGAACTGATCTAAGCTTCATCTTAGGGTTTTATTTCCTTAGTGAACTCAGCTTGATCTGAACTGACTTTTTCGGTGAACGTGCCTAACCGTGGTAGCAAGTAGGGGAAAGTGGTATGTTTAAGATGGGAGTAATTACTAGCTGTACATGTAGATCTAACAAAGCTGTATCCTCTGGTCAGTGATGGAAGTGGGGGGGGNGGGGGGGGGGATTTCCATGTATGTGCTATCCTACAACATGCAGCGAAAAACATGATTTGAAAACTACACTTTTCTTTCTTTGTGTATCCCCACAAACAAACCAACAAACAAACCAACCAACCAACAAACAAACAAGCAAACAAACAAAACAAACAAACAAAAGCCCTTCTCTTTTATATCAACCCCATTAAAATATCATCCTCCTTTAGTATCTTTAGTCCGGAGCATGTTGTAGGATGGCACACATATGGAAATCCCTCCGAAGTAGCAGTAGTGGTAGATGTACCGTACAGGAGTGGTAGTGAGTATCGCAGTCGCTGGACTAATGGTAGAAGACTGATTGTGGTAATGGCTGTGGTCTGTTGTTGCTGTTAGCCCGCAGTAGTAATTACTGTCGGAAGCTGCTGCCAGGGTAATTGTGGTGCACAAGCAATGGTCATTGTAGTACACTAGTAGTTACTTGTAATATTGCGGTAGTAGAGGCAACCGTCGTAATAACTATCCTGGCAGAAGGATAAGAAGAAGCATCAGGGAAGCACGGCCTAGAGATTGGGACCACTACTGGACAGCGCTAATCTACTGACATGCCAATGCCGGGTTCACCTGTGTACTTATTAACTATAAGCTGTAAAGCTTAGAACCTTCGAACCCACAGGGGCCTTATTTTTTTTCCCTTAAACTTTTAAATCTTTACATATTAATTGATTTAACATTTTCAGTCCATTTGGCCGGTTTCATTGGGTTTCGGGTATTCTGTGTCAACCAAATATCCAATGCCGGGTTAACCTGTGCACCTATTTACTATAAATCTAAGCTGTAAGGCTTTAGGGTTGTACAACCAACAGGGGGCCTCATGTTGTTGGTTTTTTTATTTTTTATTTTTTATTTTTTATTCTTTATATTATATAATGAACCGTTTCACTCCATTTGGTCGGTCTTATATGTATTCTCAGTATTCTGTGTCGACCCAAAATCTTGTGCGAAACCTTTTGCTGTATAAAGTTTTATATAGCTTAAGACCTTGCAAGTTATCAGTTCGGCACAACGGCAGGTAAAAGTAACATGCACATGACTGCCCGTAGCTTGTTCTTGTTAAAGTGTGAAAGGCACGGAATGGCCAGGTCTCGCAGTACCGTTCCGGTGAGATCCATTATATGAGAGGAATATCGATCCGGCTAGGTGGAGGTAACTCACCAATCAATCGACCTGCGTAAAAGCCGAGATAACTCAAGCATTCAGGCAAGGGCTTTCACTCGTATCTGAGGTGAAGGCTACCTTGGCCGTGTGAGGTTGACTGCCTCATTTCTTGTTCTGTCACAGATGGAAAGGTCTCGGACTTAGAATATGGCGTCTTCAGAGAATGTGGGGTGGCTCCTGTCGCGACGTCACATGTTACTTTCTCTCTTTCACCGGCGGAAGGATTTCCGAGGCAAAACACAATGTCGTTTATTGTGTAGGGTATTATACGGCAATGTTGTAATCATAAACTGGTCATTTTCAGTGCCGTGGTTGGAGGTTGAAGTGCCGGCCCGCACGAAACTCTTTGATGTAAATGAGATCTTATACAAATAGAATGCTCATATCCTTCATATAAAGAGCTGAGTGAAGTCATGAGTATCTCCTGCTAGGCCTTCATCACTAACAGAATACGGGGTATTAATCAACTGGTAATGGAGACTCAGCTTTTTCTTGGCCGACGGTAATGAGAACGCGAAAGGGATACACATAACACATTCAATTAGCGAACTTGAAGTAGCGCGGTGAAACTAGTCTACTGAAGTTGCTTCCATATGAGAAGTTTTATCCGAAGAGTGTATATTTTTGTTTTAACTATCGTCGTAAGAGTAAGACGTTATGTAACGTCGTAAGGCTTCAGTGGAATTAATTTGAGAGATTTTAGCTAAAGAGTGTATTTTGTAAGTTAATGTAAGTAAGTATGATGCTTATTAGGAATTATTTTAATATTTGCGACAGTTAGTTTCGTAACAGTTGTGGGCGAAAGATACGACTGAGCGGAGAGGGGATGTAAGGATAAACTGCGAAACTCTTGAAGGCATTGCTCTTTAAGGATGTTCACACACATCGCGATGATGTTGAAAATTTTCTCTGCATGTCGGTTTCTTGGTTGTTTGTTAGTCTTGGAGAAAAAGGTTAACAAGATTTACTTACCAAAAAAAAAATTAAAAATGCAGATCGCCCAAGGTGATATGTCGGCATTACCTGACATATGAGGACAAGTGTTCTGGAAGATGCTGTAATATCTTAGAATGAAGCACACCTAGCGGCCATCAAGCCACGCGAGCAAACCAAGTGTGAGCAGTCGGGAAGTGTGTTAGGGTCACACTGAGTCACAGGCGAACGCTAGGCTCGCGCGTGGAAGTTGGGGAACATATTCAGGCCGTAGGTAGTTAAGAATTAAATTGCTGTGAAGTTCGCGTCCCTGTGGTGTAGTGGTAGCACGTTCGGACTTGCAAGCTGAGAGACCCTGGTTCGATTCCCGGCAGGGACGTGACATTGTCTAGCGTAGGTTTGTTCGGCCTTACTTCTCAAAATTGGTCCTTCACTGTAGTTTGGTAAGATCCCCGGTGACACACTATCCTAAAATAGTATGTAACATCTGAAACTTATCGGACAGCGCTGACATTTCTTCCCCCTTAATAAAGAATGAATACTATATTGTTATGCCTTGCCACCCAGTCACACAAGGAAAAAATATGTTGCTGTGTACGAGGATGTAACAAACAGCCATACCAGTGTGCGTTGTGATATTGAAACCAGACTAAACGATAACATAACTACAAGAAACATGAAACCGAGACGTCCGACGTCATTTTCACTTTTGCAGGGCTGGCAGGAGGCGTGGTGCAAAAACTATGCATTCTCTGAGGAGATACACATTTCGTTACTGTCTTTTGTTACAGGGCTGGGAGGGAACGTTCTCTTCTTCACTAGTGTTGCATGAGAACATGTTTTTAGTGTGTTAGATAGGTGGTCTGATTCATTTAACCATAAAACTCTCTCTCATTCTCTCTCTCTCTCTTTCTTCTCTCTCTCTCTCTCTCACACACACACACACACACACACACACACACACACACACACACACACACACACACACACACACACACACACACACACACACACTTATACACACTTATACACACACTCACAACAGGGTATGCTCAATAAAATAATGATTAAAATGTGCGGCAGAATGTTGTAAAAACACGCACAACGAGATGTATTGCACAAAGATTGCAGGTGCATTTCAACATAGTTACCAGGATGGAACGAAAACAAACAGATCGGTGTCTCGAAACTTTTTATCCACCGTTTAGTTAGGAAGTTTCGTCTCCTGTCCCAATTAAAGTCTACCTGGGAATGAGTTAATGGAACGCTAGTCGGGCTTATGGTTATTTGAGGTTGGCGTGAACTGTAATCTCATATCTGAGAAACATCCTGTACATGAAGGTCAAGGTCTGTGCCGGTGTGCAGTATTTGCCAAGTTGCATTGAGAAATTAATTGAGTTTTCAGCAAGCAGACCGACGCGTGTTATGTGCCTACAGGAATGAAAGCGAAGACACAACATTCTAGGAAAGCTCCGGGATAACTGGCAGAGCATAGCCAGCAAGAACTTAGCCGCAGACCGTAGGCGTGGATAACTTGAAAATGGAAACCGTAAGCTTTAATAATGGGTTGGCATTTCAAAATTTACAGCAGATTTCATGAAAGTCTTCTTGTCAAATATCATTTTTAAAGAAACCTCAGATTATTGTCACGGCACGTCAGACTTAGGAGTTTCTATATCACCGGCTTTTAGAGGTGTTTCAGATGGAGATCTGGCGCAAGGTTGTATTCATACAGCTGTGAAGCCTCACACCATAATGTATCAATAAAAATATCAGCAGTTAGGAAGATCTGTGACCCGTGGCCCCAGATCAGACATAGCAGCGTCGACAGTCACGCCACTTAGGAAATCGTTATCCCCATGAACTGAACCAGAAGACCTGGGCCTGGCAGTCACGGCTGGAAGCGTTCGGAGCTTCTGACCTAGCAAGATCTGGTTCGGCAGCGAAAGACTTCGATCTCTAATAGTAGGTCACACTATGCGTAACATTTGAGCATAACGCAGTCGCACACGTACACCCTTATAAACACCCGCACAGTCGACGACATACAGATTTACATACCGGCAAGTTCATAACTGTTTATTCTTGTGCCTTTCATCAAAATATGTCGTGTTGTTAATTATGACAGAGTGTATCTCAATACAGAGTTGTCAACACGGACTGTTTTAGTCGCCATCGATTGATTTCGTTCAAGTAATTTTATCGATTGTTATTCTATTCACCTTGGAGTGAGAGGCTGCTATTGAGGATACACGTTTTCAGGAGGGCTACGGCTACGTGGTAGTCCTTGTCAGTTAGCTGTGACATTATTAAATTGTGGATTCATCTGTGAAGCTATCGTCATTATATGATATGACAGAGACGAACATTGAGTTTTTTATGAATGTGTTGCGTGTTAATGGAGTTCCATATTACATTTATATGTAGGTAGGCATCCATTTTTTTCGTGATACACAGCAGGTGTCAGTTATTAAATGATAGTCATATGACGTTTGTTTTAAACACCTGCAGAGAAGGCGGAACGTGCACTAAATTTACGTTATAAAGCCTTCCATTCTAATGACATTTATAACTGATAGCATTAATGTGATTAATGACTGATTTCGATCCTCCGGGTATAAATTTTCAGTCACAAATATGTAGATATAAATAATAGCTTTTCATATACGGGTTTTTTTTTCAGTCAGGTTGTCATTTTGATATTGTGTATATCTCATGGCACTGAGACATAATTTAAATGCGAGGTTCGATTATAATTAATATGGTCGTCACCAACATTAACATGAAATAGCAGTTCACATTTTGTGCATGTTATGCGTGTGTGTAGTTAGGCTCGCTCCTATTTTCATTTACATAGATTTCAGTAATTTGAATTTCAGCATAAGAATTTCCCTCCTTTACCCATTTCTTACCACAAAAATGAAGAGCGTACATAGTCCGTGGAAATACTCGGAGGCATTTGGGATTGACGTTCTCTAGGGACATTTTTTTGCGTTTTTTTTTTTTTTTTAAAATTTTTGGTAGACACCAAATAGGACGCCTTTTCGTAGCTATGAGAATATGTCAGTTGGAAACATTTCTAATATGTAAAAATAAATGCAGAAAAGAAGGTCCAGAACATCATGGTGCGCAACTTTGATTTGTAGTGTGCTATCAGCTGACAACACCTTTCACCGCAGGGTTCCCGGTTAAGTGTGGACCTTTTATAACTGATGATGTTTTTCTTATTTGTGGATGAGTTTAGTCCTTTGATTATGATTGCCACAAACACTATCTTGCCTTAACCAAAAAAACACAAAACAAAATCTGTGTAAGGCGACCACTTGTTTAGAACAGTCGCTTAGCTGAGGAACGAACGATAGTCGTCATATATACAAGTTCCACAGAATTGCGAAATAAACTATACAGGGATGTGGCAATGTACCTTTGGTACCTTTGGTGAATGGGGCAATCAGTGTGTATAATTATGCACCTCTGCTTACATTTAGTGTATTCTCGTAAAGACCGCCATTTTCCAGCGTATTCCAGTGACGTTGACCTGTCCCTTCAAAATGACTTTTTAAAGGTGACTTATTAATAGTCTACACTTTCCCCGGGTAGCCGTTCTGTTAGTGTATTTATCATGAAGTGTGGTGGCGATGTGGTATATAAGGTCAAGGTACATAATATTTACCATTACTGAGTCGTTCCGCCTCGCCGCAAGACAGTCTCCACTCCTTGAGTTAGGATTCTATCTATAGGGGACTGATCTCTCAATATTGGCAGCCGTTGACATGGTTAAGATATTATATATGAAAGGAGCGGCATTATGATGTTGCTGCCGTGTCGTTTGCCAATATAGTCTCTAGATCCTGCAAGCCAGCTAGGTCAAAGGTTATTCAGGGTGTCTTGCCGCAAGGCGGGTTTGGATTACACTCAGTAATGTATCGTCTGTGTATGAAAGCGGTGTTCTGTGCAGACATGTAGTGTTCTTGGAATTACGATCGTTTCCTAGAAGCTTTATTTCCCAATGATTTCTTCCATGAGTAAGTCATGCCTCAACCTGTGACAGTTGTTACGTGTATTAACTTGAAGGACTGAAGCAATCGTGTAAAAGAATAAAGGACACAGTGTAAAGTAAATGAATTTTATGGGGTCCGGTTCCTATCACTAGGGATAAATCTGTGCTATATTTCTAAGAGACATTAAACTGGAGTTCCTGTTGTGGTTGCTTCCAGTGAGTAAATTGTGTAGCCGTAAAAGAACGTAATCACTGACAAACAATATAGCTGATTCGCGTACACAGACTTAAATTTAGAAGCATGAAGACAAGTGTGAATTAAGAGCATTTTATAGGCCCGCTTTCTATCATTAGGAATAATCAGTGCCACACCTGCAAGAGACATTAACTTGGGGTAGATTTCCCGTGTGGTTGCTTCCAGTGAATAAATAGTGTTGCAGTTAAAGAACATAATCATTGACAGACAGCATAACTGACTCGCAAAACATAGGCTTAAATTTACAAGAATAATAACAAGTGTGGATAAAGTGCATTTTATGGGGCCCGGTTCCTATCATTAGGAATAAATCAGTGCCAAATTTCCCGGAGATATTAACTTGAAATTGGATAACCGATGGCTTCAAGTGAGTAAACTGTGCTGCAGTAATCACTGACAAATTGCCAAATTGCATTACATGGACTTGAAGAAAATTAGATCTCATCTCCACTATCCCGTGTGACACACATTCGTCAATATTGTGGTCCAAGAAAGAAACAGGACAGCACTGACACGCTTGAGCTGCCGGCACTGCGATGAGTGAGAAAGGGGGAATGCACGGCTCCCCGCCCATGTCGACCCTCTCAGAGAACAGGTGAGTGAGTGCTCTTCCTCTCGGCTCAGCGGCGCGCGTGCATGAACTATCTCGTGCCACGAACTCGCGGGTTCCTGACCTTGAAGTTGCCGCCAGTTATAGCACTTGCACGTCATCTTGCGGCGACCTGGATTTCGGAAAGTTTAGGGGGTTTTTGTGGTTTGCGCGTGCTGCTGGTGGTAGGCGTTTGTTACCAGTTACATTGCTTAGAGTTAGTAAAATAAGTACTCACGATGTAAAATGAATCTGTGGCTTACTTTCTGTGTTGAGTACGGCGATCATGAAATACTTTCACCAGGATTCTGTGTAGTAAAAAGTGATGGAGATTCTCTTCAGCTCAGGCCGAAATAGCTAACAAACGAATAACAAACACAAAAAATGAAAGGAAAGCTGTGATTTATATAACAGTGCAGGCTGGTAGGTTTAGAAGTTGTGCATTACTCTGGCAGGTAAGATCTGTTGTGGATCTTGGTTTATTTACTCCTTTTCTTGCCTGTTGCAACACCTGGCGTAAACAGTAGTGTGGGAGAAATGCAGGAATTAAAGAAAAGGGAAGAGAGAAAGAAAGTAAGGACGAAGAGAGAGAGAAAGAGAGAGAGGGAGAGAGAGAGACATCCTCTTGGCAACAGCCATTGATGAGACAGTGAGTTGATAAATGCATGCGTATTCTGTTACTCTTTTTCGCTCATGTTTTTGTCTCCAAATAAAATGTCTCTGCACCTCTCTCACTCCCACCTTGCGTGCGTGTGTATGTAAAGTTCAAGGGCGTGCTCTACATACACACTTCTCTGGTTCATGTGTGATGCGGAGTCTATGACTCTATGAAAAAGCCACGCTGAATGTGTTCTTCAGTATTCAGAGTTGCTAAAAGAAACGCCTTCGTGTAAGTGAAACGTGTCATAGGTGTCCTCCGCTACACAAGTTATGGTACATAGCTAGCAGTGTCTCATTATTAGTGCTTGTAAATCTCATGCCTACATCCTCCCAACGACACTCGTCTTGAAACCTGAAACCAGACTTGGCACGGACACAAAGGTAAACAATACGGGAGAAAGAGAAAAAAAAAATGACTGACTACACACATAGGGTGTTATAATAGATTCACAGAGCAGCGTTCAGGCGGGATGTCTAAGATAATATTCAGCATGACCTGTTGTAGTCTTTTTTTTTGCTGTATAATGTCCTCAAAATCGCAACATCATGCTCGTCTTGTACAGTGTGTTAGAGCCCATTTACTCAAAGACAGACTCAGACATGAAAAATTAAAAAAAATTACCATCAGATCATAAAGCACGCAAGATTTAGCCGCAAATGTCGTATTAAAAGATCACTTGTGTATTATTTTTTTTTCCTCGGAGGATCTAATTTTTGCAAATTTCGTGAGGTGAGCTTTACACGCGAAAATTACTTCCCGCGAAAAAAAAAAGTTCGTTCAGCAGTGTTCATAATGCTTGTTACTAGCAAAAAATAACTGTATAGGAGGCAAGAATGCTCAAGGAAACCTCAAATGCTGTTAGCTTAGTCACAATCCGTTTGCTATTTGGACATTATCGATTATAGTATGTTTCTTTGTTAGAACGAAGAAGGATTGCCATACAGATATTTATCGGCAGTTCTACAATGTCACTTCGGACTACTGTAGAATAATTTTTTATATTATGCTGTCATACCCACATGAGAAAATCTTTTTTGCGAAAATTACATCCTTGCGAAAAGCCATTTCCGACTTTTCTCGAAAATTAGATCATTTGAAAGGGAGAAAAAAAAACCACGTGTACAGTTATGAAACTTATGTGCGTGGATTGTTATTCTAAATTGTCGTTCTTTGGTTACTTTCGAGAGAGAATGGTGATTAGGAGAAGCGGTTTGAAAAACTGATACCGGATTTAAATATGATTATGCTCAGGACACCCAGAACGTCACAGTGAACTACCTCGTATCCGGCCGGAGCTGGAACGTAGAAGTTGTTCTATTTTTGGATCTCTTTCAATGCTTGCGTTGAAAGTTGATCCATTGACGTGTACTTATAACGATTTGCATGCAAACATTTATACGGGAAATAAATGGAGCGAGAGTGAAGAAAGCGAACGGACGGAGAGAGAGAGAGAGAGAGAGAGAGAGAGAGCTTGTTTACTACTGTTCCTGTTATATTGTGAGTGCATAAGAAGGTATACACAAGCTTGTTCGATTGGGTATTGATCTGCGGTGCCTTTATTGGGTCTGGGACTCAAGATATTGATCTCTTTCGAGATATTTAGGCAGAATAGCGTATGGCCCGTGCCGCTTATATTACAACTGGGATGGAAGAGACACAGAGAGAGAGAACGAGAGAGAGAGAGAGAGAGAGAGAGAGGTGGGTTTCGAGAGGAGGCGATAGAAAATCAAGAAAGAAAAAAAAAGAAAGAAAGAAAGATTAAGTAACCCGCCCCCTCGCATTTTTTGTTTGGCTCACACTGTCTTCCACTTTTCTTCACGTCATCCTCCTTGTAATGAAGCCTCTTAACCTCTTGGCTCCGTATGAAGTATATGTACATCCTAACCCTGTGGCCCAAACAGCGCTTGGACGTACAAGTATGTCCCGGAAGTAGCATTCCCTTGCCATACCCGACGTGTAATGAACTATCCCTATTCCTGCCTACAGGTGTGCAATATTAGCCTTAATCTCTTTGTAAGAGCAGTTAAAACCCTTGCTTAGACAAACCCACGTACAGGTTATAATGAGTAATGAGCTTGGAGTACTGTAATTTGACTTCAAAAACATAGTATAGTGAAGGAGTTAACGGAGTTAAAGCGTTGTTTCCTTCTTTCATGTCGGTTCTGACTTCAGTTCGTAGATCTCAGTGCTGTTTTTTTCCAGAATACGTGACCGCTTGATTCGCCTCTCAAATTTCAAAATTGTTTCTTAAAAGAAATGTTGAATGCGCGCTGTTCTCCAAATCTTTCCTGCACTTCAAAGTTTGGGTTAATTGAGGAAAACCTGAAACCCCTCTTAAAATACCCCCACCCCCCATCCTTTTTTTTTTTTTTTCAAATTTATGACTGTGGAGAGGAGAGAATGTCTCCCCCAACTCTTATGACCTGGAGAGAACACTGACTTAACCTCCCTAACCCTTCCACTCAGATTGGCAGAGGCAAGCCCACTTTGCCGGGAAATGGTGGGGCGGGGGGTATAGCTTTGGTGTACCGGTGGTGCCATAAAGTAGCAGCTCTGTTTCGACATGTTGCAATCTCACAATAGCTGTGTGAGACCGATTTATGCATTAGACTGAATGTCTTTATTGCGCCGTAAATTTGTATTTTGGTGTTCGATGAAAATCATGTCACTTCCTTACGCAGAGGACTTATTATCAACACTTTTCTTTCTCGTAGGTCGTCGATAAAATATGAATCGGCCAAATAATTAGGAGGTACGACAAACGGGAAATACTTGCGAGCTTACGCATTAAGGATGAGATCTCTTACCACCGATGGAAATACATTAGTGCATCGGTGCTGAGTGCGTCCTTAGTAGCCTTCAACATTCATGGTTAATGTAATACTTTTGATAGTAAGATCCCATGGATAATGCGCAAGTACTCAGCTTTTCTTGTGCACTACGCCGCCGCATCTCCTTCAAGCTTATTCTATTAACTGAGACCCAAAGTATGCCATTTATTTTTTTTTTAATGTTGGGTGCACATCTTGTTTTGACAGCATCCTTTGCTTCTGATCGACGTGAGCGATAGAGAGACAGAAGAGAGAGAGAGAGAGAGAGAGAGAGAGAGAGAGAGAGAGAGAGAGAGAGTCTGGTTCTTAACATTCCCGTGATACACCCAGGGCGATTATCGCAAGAAAAACATCCGGTCTAGGTCCCTGGCTCCTAATGACTGACAGGAACTCCAAAATCTAGGGACAGTTTGTATAATAATTCTTACGTAAGCTACGATGGTGTTGCCACTCGTTGGAAAATTTCCCTACATTAGTGTAAAATTGCTTTACGATAAGATTTTCCCCCTCGTAAGGGAAAATCGCTTTCTGTAAATTGTTGAAAAAAAAATGAATTCTAAGGTAAAGTGGGTAAAATGCTTGACTTTCATTTTTTTTTTCCAAACTAAAATTGTGGGATTTTCCCCGTTAAATTTGCTTCAGTATCGTGCGTAGGGAAATATAGGAAAAAAAATCACTCTCACTGTGGGCAAGAAGCACATGGCTCGAGTGGCAACATATATATATATGTTCACTGCAGCACCACAAATCCTACAGGAATCTAGATAGTGGCGTGCATTACTGTACAAACGTACGGTGTTCTACTTCTAGTCATAATGTAGGAATCTATCGTTACAGTAACGTCTCGATAGTTACAATGTAGGCTGCATCTGGCGTCAGTTCCAGCGGAGTCAACACTTTGTGGCTGATCAGAATGTGGCGGTTAATGGGAATAACAGGCGGGGACCCGAGCGGACGAACACTATCCACCCCTGCTCTATACACTGTAGGCATCTGTATCTGCTCACATTCCACGTCTGAGCCACACTGGAATCTGTGCCATATTGCTAGTTTTTGTTGTGCGTGAATGTGTGCCTGTGTGTGTGTGTGTGTGTGTGTGTGTGTGTGTGTGTGTGTGTGTGTGTGTGCCTTTGTGTTCGTGTTTGTGTGAGTGTGTGGGCGTGCCTACATATTCGTGTGTGTGTGTGTGTGTGTGCCTTTGTGTACGTGTTTGTGTGAGTGTGTGGGCGTGCCTACATATTCGTGTGTGTGTGTGTGTGTGTGTGTGTGTGTGTGTGTGTGTGTGTGTTATAGTCAAATGATAAGTAGAAGTAGCGTGAAAATAAATTGACGACACCAATATGATAGATACAGGTGAAAGTGTTAACCTTATCCTGGCGGATTCCCGGCGACAGGTGGGGACTTGTCACATCGCTGGAGGAATGGATATGGAAAAATTTTGGTTGTGACTGATAGATTCTCCACTCCTCTGAGAGAGGAAAAAAAAAAAAGGAAGGAGGAGAAAGATGTTCATGTCTCCAAATGCCTTGCGATGACGAAACATTTTCTTGTATTCATATATATAACTGTGATGCATGTATTTTTCTCCAGACTTCAAGATAATGTGTTGATTATTATTTTGTCATGCACGTGTTTGATTATGAGGGGACATATCTCCCATCTCTCTCACTCTTCCTCTCAGGCCTGTTTTGTTGCACCTTTCAGGTATATGTTAATTGAATTCAGCTTTTTCAACAGGCGAGTTAGTCAATCCGTCAGTCAGTTAACCTGTCATCATAAAGTCAGCTCTTCTTGCATAATTTACAATCTGGCTGCGCTGCCTCCTCTTACATTCACTAACTTCATTCGCTCTCTCTCTCACTTCTTGCCCGTCTCCCCCTTCTCCCCAACCTTTTCGGACAATCACATTTTACTGACGCAATCAAAAAGAAAAAAAAACTGTTGTTACAGGCCTGTTTGGACCTTTTCCCATTTTCCCCGAAAGGAAGACACCAATACATGTATTATTGTCTGTTACTTGTATTTATTACATACGGGATATTGGCTGGGGAGACAAAGGTGCTGAAGTCTTCTCGCAGCTTAAGGGTCTGGGTTATGTTTCACCGTTTTGAAGTGGGATTGGCACTGGCTCATGTTGGCACTTGTCGAATGGGCAGATTAAACATTGATTGTCGTCACTGTTATCGGCATTGATTGGATAGCGGCTTTAACTAAGAGGACTGGGAAATCGAATCAGACAAAAAAAAAAAAAAAGGCTAGGGCTCCATTGTCACCGACTTCTGTTATGTTTGGGGTTCAGTCAGCATATATACATTAACAGGGCAGCATTCCCGAAAGGTTCTGGCGTGGACTCAGATCAAAAGTCGTGGGTTCGATCCCTGACCAAGGTTATATTTTAAGTGCCTTGGAAGAGCATTTCGTTGAAATTTTCCTCAGTCCATCCATCTGGAAAATGGGTACCCGGTAATAGCAGGTGAAAGATATTGTGAATAATTATGTTAGTGGTCAGTGTGCACGTGTGTGTAAAGGACAACGGCACTGTGTGTCCTGTAGGGTGTTGAGAAAATCACTATACGATCAGGCCTGCTGGTGTAATTATAGTGTAAAGTGTAAAGTCGCATGAGCAGGCATTAGCCTGGATATGAGACTTACCAACCGCATTATTCTTAATATAATAATTACTTTTTGTTTTGTTTTATTTTTGTAAATTCCTCGTGGCCTCATTTTCCTTCTTCCAGATATCTGAATACCTGTAATGGCTCCTGGTTAGGTAACAACAAGCTGATAATAACACGCATTATTTTATCTGGTTTCATCCCATTCTGCAAAAAAATATCTTCTGGAGAATACAGCAACTTTATTTTGAATTATTTACCACACATGTGTCATCATTTCCACATTTTGTTACTGCAACATTCCAAGCCTGTCTCAAGCTGTACCCTGTGAATTGTTCCAGTTGTAAGGAACAAAACTTTGCTCAAAATTTGCTATGCTTGCGCCACGTGAAAGTTGTACGTAATACATTAAACGGCTCCACCACAAACAATACCTCATGTCGTTAACAGTCTGGTGGCGCTCCACACAAATTGCCGTTACACAAAACTTGTCATATCCGTAATGAGATGGGTTTTTTTTTGCACTCTGGTATCTTTTTTATTGTGTGTGTGCTTGTGTATGTATGTATGTGTGTGTGTGTGTGTGTTTGTGTGTGTGTGTGTGTGTGTGTGTGTGTGTGTGTTTTGTTNGGGGGGGGGGGGGTTAAGCCCTTGATGTGGGATGTGTAGAGTGAGGCAGATTATGAAATGACTCATCTAGTTGTGTGGGTTTTTTTTATTGTTCAGTACAAAATAACAGTCTGGCGGCATTGCTGATGTGATTTGCATGGCCAGGGCAAAGGAAGGGGCTGGAATGCATACTGTAATATACTTAACCTGCAGGCGGATATGGACCATTACTGGGCGTCACCGGGAACTGATGTGCAAAAACTTTGACAACATAGAGAATCTCTTTTTAACCCCTCTCCATTCCCCCTCTGGAGGTGAGGGGTGGGAATGGAAAAGAGGGCGTGACTGTGACTGCTAAAAACTCTGGCTGCGTGGAGATGTTGTGGACATGGGCGTCGGAACTTTGGGTCATTTCTACAAGTGTCCGAGTTGGATTAACAAATGATGGTCAGTGCCAGAGCGTGAAGCTAAAATACCGTTGAATTGTTAAATCTTCCGATTAACTCTTCCACCATGAAAAAAACAAAACAGAACAAACCGGACAGTGGCTTCATGAGTTGCTATTTTGTCTGCCAACCATCTGGAAAAAAACCCCAAAAAACGGTGAACGAACACCCTAGGATAAACGATCGTTGTTGTTGTTGTTGTTGTTAATGTTGTTGATGATGTTAATGTTGTCGGTGGTGGTGTTGTTGTTGTTGTCGTCGTCGTTGTCGCTGTCGCTGTCGCTGTTGTTGCTGTGCGGCTTCTGTATTATACAGGAGCCAAAAAATGTTATCTTCATCCCGTTTTATGACATGGCAATGGCGCCAAGAGGGCAGTGGCATTTTGTCCCAGCGTGATATCGGACGGCAGGGCATTTCATGGATATCCTGATTAAGTATGCACTTGACAGTCGTGATATGGCCGTTCAGTTTTTACTCTTTCCCCAAGTCATGGTTCTAGGGGGAATGTATTTTAGAACCTAAAAACACATCAGTCATTGAAAATGTTGCCATTAAGCGTTAATGAGCTGGACGTCAATGGATTTCAGTTTTTATTTAGTATCTGAGGGTTTTTTAAAATTTTGTTTTTTAAGTGGAGTATAACTGTCTGTTTTATGGACATGACATTTATAATACACCGTCATGCTTTCATCAAGCTGCAGGAGAGTAGAATTCAGGACAATGTGTATCTTTGAATAAAAACTGATGAAAGATTTGTAGCTGAGTTGTAATGTTATCCTCAAAATAATGCTGAGGGAGAGTTGTTGCTCACTGTATGAGAGGTTTGTTTGACCTGCCTATTTAAATGACAACGATAGCATCAGAGAGCCTTGAGATTGACATGGATAGGTTTCAGCTTTTTAGTTGATGTTTTTTTTTTCTTTTTCCTTTTGCGTAAAGTACAAGTTGCACTCGACACTTCGTCGGAGTTCTCATGTGAGATTTATGAGCTTGGCATTTCTGGAGAAACTCTTCCACTATTGCCTTGGAAGAGGTGCAGGATGTGTGCAGGCGATGACATGTAACATATTTGTTGTTTTTGCTTTAATTAGTGTGGATGAAGTTACTGAGGATGTAGGAGACCCATTTTGGCGGCTTAACCTGGATGAGATTTGTTCCTTTGATGTTTGGAGGGCGGGTTTGTCAACGTGAGGTCGTAGGATCCATTTACATTTATATATCAGTCTCCTACTTTAGTAATCTGAGAAGAAGGTCGCAGTGTAATGTCTGTTGTGTATGACCGTATTCTTATGTCAACTTCACCGTGTAGACCAAAGGTCAAAATCCTGTTAAATTATTGAGAGAACACTGGATTTTCCCTACAAGCTGACAAGATCCGTTGACATGGCTGTAGCTGCGCCTGACACGGGAGACAAAAACAAACAACAACAACAACAAAACAAAAAATTGCGGGAGCGCGTGGATGGATTAGCTCTCGAGTTTCATACGGTATTTATCAATACTTAATAACTTCTAGCCTCAGGTTGTGGGCGTGTAAGAAGTGGATGAATCGCTCAACTTATATCAATTTCCTCACATTATATTATGTACTTGGTAGCCGGAGATGATGGGTATGTGTACGAGTGCTCGTATGGTTTTGTTAGTGGATAAGTAGGAAGAAATACGTGACAATGTACATTAATCACACCATTTTACCGGTCATTCTAATATAGAGGAAAGCCTTAGAAGAAAATGCAAGGTGACATTATTCTGTTATTTGACCTATGTCCATGTTACTGTTAGGGCATGTTACCAGTGGTTTCAGCACGTCACGCACTACGCCGCTACATTTCTTTCATTGTCCGCCTTTTGTTATTTGGACGAAGCTGATTCCACCAAGCCTGTTACGGCTGGACGACATCGAACAAGGAAATCAGATCATCATAGGTTACGATTTCGTATAACGTGCCATGTCGGATCTAGTGGGTTCGCTCGCACCCTTAATCTTCTTAACCCAAGAGGTTATAATATGGAGTAGAGCGATTACTTAATGCATTTATATTGGCTAGAAGTGAATGAGCGACGCTATTCTCTTTGTTGCCGCCCCCCCCCCCCCC
>JAWQUT010000268.1:247501-286986 GCA_033807755.1 Ellobium chinense
CCCCCCCTATTCCCTGTGGGAAATCCTGATATCAGATACAAGGATACAACAGACATTTCATCTGTTAACATTTTTGCTTGAAGTTGGACAACACGTATCCCCTTCGCTAGGCGTGACATATACCTCTTGTTACAAACCGGTCTTATACGCATTGGCATATCCCAGAGGAAACATTCTTGTGTTGCAATCAAATATGTTCTGTTTTTTATACTTTATAGAGTGAAGTATTCTTTTGTACAGGTTAATTGGGTGCATGGTAATTTGGCACTTGAAAAATATGATGTAGCGAGTAGAGGGGATTTACCGTCCTTTCCCTTGTGAAAAAAAGAATTGGTGAAATTGATAAATCGCTCGACACTTCATGCTGAATGACATGACGTATGATGACATTATGATTGATATTCAGTGTGGAGCATTAGGACGGATGACATTTATTATAATGATCTTATTAATTATAGATAGAATGATGTATTCAAGGACGGGCCCTGTCTGTATGAAAGTTGCATTATTTTTTTAACCTCTTCTCATAGCTGCAATTTGTTTGAACATTACTTGCCAGAGACCTAGATTAAGAACAACAAGAAAAAGTTGAAAAAGTCCCGTGAAATAATTTCATCATGAATTTTGGTGACACATTTGACATGCTTCATCATCCAGGACGCATTGAAAAGACGTCTTTCATCATTGCACTATTTTACCCTCTTAGTGTCGGGCTGACATATCACATGCGCTCACAGCATGAAACTGTCAGCTGAATCAATATTCATCATCAAATACGAGGGAGGAACACAGTCATGGCTGTTTTAGTATTCACTCCATCTTCTGACATCTTCTCTGTCGACGTGATGGTGCGCACTGTGAAAAGTGTGATGTTATCTGTACTAATGAAAGGGGCACTTTACGACACTTGAAAATTTGCGCATTAACTATAGGATCTTCTACCACCGTAAGAATTCCATTAACTGTGCATGTTGAGCGGGTAATGCGCAAGCTGTCAGTTGCTACGCGCCTTTTCTCTACTTTGATCTTAGTACCGGTACTGATCGTGTGGCTTCACGTATATGTGGATAATGATCGTTTATTAGACGCCGTCGCTTAAAATCTACAAACACTCGGGATTTTTTTATTTTGATCACTAAGTTATGATACATTCAGTGTCCGTCCAAATTTTGGCAGGGGATTGGTAGAGAGGTGTCAGAGTCGTAATTGCTTAAGCAAATGTAGATATTTAGATCTAGACCTAGAACTTGCTACTGACCACAGTGCATTACGACCGCAAAAGCTGATTGCCCAGGAGCCCATGATTCTAATCATCATCTTGCTCTCTCTCCCTCTTCTCTCTTTCGTTCTTTCTCTCTCTCTCTCTCTCTCTCTCTCTCTCTCTCTCTCTGTCTCCCCCTCCCTCGCTCTCTTTCTCTCTCTCTGTCTCCCCCTCCCTCGCTCACTCATCAGTGCTGTCAGCGTACCCTGCAAAATTCGCCGCTTAGCCATGTCGATCCCATTAGTAAATTGGAGATTTAGTCTTGTCAGTTCATATTTCTGTCCTTATTTTATTCCTCACACACACTTCAGGTTTACTAGAACAGTCTCATGATAAAAGAAATCCCAAGAGGAGAGGAAGGGAGAGGAGAGAAGGGGCATACATTTTGCTGTGATGAGAGAGTAAAGAAATGTTAAAATTAATGGGCTATTCTCTTGTCAGATGGCACTGTTCATGGTTGATGTGCATGGTATGTCAGAGATGGACACTGTAGTGTAAGCCTTCTCTCCTTCCTTCCCCTCCTCATCATCTCCTCTCTCTCTCTCTCTCTTTCTCTCTCTCTCTCTCTCTCTCTCTCTCTCTGAATACCTGCCTCCCTCTCCACTCCCAGCACCCGCTTTATCTGAGAGTTTGGTATTTCTCATTCTCCTCTTTATTTCTTTTGCACTCTTCCTTTAAATGTTGATGTCTCTTATGTTAAGGCGTTGCTGTAATTGGTTGTTTTACGTTTACAGGGGACATGCGTGTCAACCTGTGATTGATGAGTTGTCAGTCTTGTTTTTCTTATCTGCTTTGGCCACAGCCTGTGACACCTGAAAGTTTGAACTCTCATTGTTACATTTTGATGTTAGATACTGATACTATTCATATCTCTACCCTTTTATAGAAAAGACTATATTATTAGGCACTAGAATCAAGCTTTTATAGTAGACTAAAAATATTTGTGGTGCACTTTTCGATGTCCTGTTTTGTTGCTTGTCTTGGCCACTAAAAACATTACTCTATGGGCAAATAAGAGGACATTATGCTCTGTAGGAAGGCGCCAAAAGGTGAATTTAATCATGCTTTTCGTTAGTGTTTTTTTTTTTTTCCACAATAGGGCAGTTTTGCTAGCTTTTGTGTATCCTGTTTTGCTGAAATATCTGTTATAAATCCATAATAATAATGTCAACTTTCTTGGAAGATGATTTGAAAGTACATAAGTTTTGTCAGAAGAACTTTTAGAAAAACGGTCCAGTACCTGCCAATCGGCTAAATGTTGTTGTTTTTTTCTATGTACACCAAATTAGATGTAAATATTATCTAACTAAATGTATGTACTCATTTCTCATTCTTATATAATCCTCACACTTAATCTCAATTGATGTAAACCAGTCATATTGAAGATCTCTACCCCATCCCTTCAGCTTAGTTATAATTGTTTCAGATTAGAATAACACATTTCTCTCTCTCTCCTTTTCAGACAAAAGACCACTTGTTTGTTGTGTCCCTGCCCTCAGCTGACTGCCTACTGGACCCCACCCCCTGCTTGGCCTCGTCGCATCTGCTGTTGTGAATCTCCGCCCAAAATGCCGTTCCTGGGCTTAAGTATTTTCCGGGATGCCAAGACCACTGCCATCTTTCTTGGCATCATCCTGATCACATACTATTTCATCATGGATGTGATTCTTTTCATGAGATTCCGTACTGTGGATATCGTGGAAGACTCCAAACCAGGACCTCCTGATGAGGTGTACTCACCCTTCACCCATTTATCAGTCAAGGCTCTCATGAATGATCACACCAGCCAGTACCTCATCAGCCCCTCGGCCGAATACTTTGACATGATCACTAAGTTCTCCACATTGTTCAGCTTCATCACCCCTAACATGATTTCCTTCACCCATCTCTTCCTTGGCCTGGTCTCGGGCAAGTTTGTTGCCTCAGAGAACCTCTATGACCGCAGGGTGGGCATTGTCATCTTCGAGATTCGGACTTGGCTGGACGCCTTTGATGGGGTGGTCTACCGTTCCCAGTCAGGCACACACCTGCAGTTCC
Source organism: Ellobium chinense (assembly GCA_033807755.1). Classification (NCBI taxonomy): domain Eukaryota; kingdom Metazoa; phylum Mollusca; class Gastropoda; order Ellobiida; family Ellobiidae; genus Ellobium; species Ellobium chinense. The sequence continues at coordinate 250,800 of JAWQUT010000268.1, forward strand.
AGTCAGTGCGTGCCACCACGGGATACTACGTTGACACAACTTGTGATGCCTTGGGAGGAGTTTTCCTCTGTTTTGGAGTTCTTTTTTATCTGTGGAAAAGATTTGACCCCTACAAGCAAGAGCTGCCTACGTGGAATAAAGGCCAAGAGGGATCAGCAAAACTAGCAACTAATGGGCACAGTTCAGGTGCTAGGGAATCTTACAGCAAGAAGTATCTGTTCTGGAAGATCTTCTGCTATGGCCTGTGTTTGGCTTGTGCCGGCAAGTTCTGGGATTTAATTGTTGGAGATTTCAAGGACATATTTCAAGTTCCCATGAAAGATGCAAAAACTTCAGTAAGTCACCAGTTTCATGTAAATCAACAATTTGTGGGCTGCAAGGCATACTTTTTAGTTTAAATGACACTTATAAGTAATATCTGCTCTGCACTGGAGGGAGATTTGCCGTTAGGCAGTTGCAAGTAACAGCAAGCAGACAAAGTCTGTTCACCATAAAGAGTCTAATATTGTTTTTTCGCCCACAACCAAATGTCACAATCATGATTAAGCTGTTATGTGCATATATTAATTTGGGGCTCCTTTATGTGGGTGTTGCCTATTGATTATCACGTCTGTTCTTGACATGGTGTGTTTGAGAATGCCAATTTCCACGAGGAAAGAAAGAATTTAGCTATGTTTTCCACTGTCTCAGAGAAACAGAATAAGTGTGTTCTCTTGGAGAATTTTAACACAGTAAAACTCCTTTGATACAGCCACCCCTCAGACTTCAGACTGATTGTGCCACATGTGTAGCAAGGGACTGCATAAACTATAATATCTCTTGAAAATAATATAAAGCATGGACAGTGGAACTATAGTGAAAATACTTGAAAAGCCCTTTGTTCCTCTGGGAAAATTTAGAAATTCAGAGAGATTAGTATGCCTAATAGTTAACTTTTGACCTCCATGTCGCCACTCTGCATCAGCAGTTTACTATTCTTTTCCTCCACACATCACCAATCAGCATCAACATCACATAGCAACATAATGATATCTTATATTATTTCTTAAGAGTGCGGATGTAAAGATTATATTTTTTTTGTAGGTGCCTTATGTGGAATAGTATTAAGATATGTATTATCACTCGGCTTACTAGGTTTTACCACAACACATAAGAATTTTGCTGTAATTTAAATAAGCATCCAACTGATACATTTATCCGCTATTCCTAGATAGATTCATCTACTCTCCAGCTGTCACCTCAGTACTTTGATGATCATCCAATTTTTTTTACCTTTCACAGGCACAGACATACATCATTTTCCATTGTCTGTTTTATTCACGCTTTTGTTACTTTCAGAATTTGGTCTTCACTTCCGTGTACTAGTATTTAAGGGTTTTAAGATGCCATATGTCTGGCTTGTTAAGTTTATGATGGGTCATGTTAAGCTTGTCATTTGTATTTGTATAAGTCAGGATTTCTGCTCATTTTTTTTCATCTGATGAGCTGGAGTTAAAATTGATGTTTGCTCTTGCGCATTTTTGGGGTAAAGTTTTATCTGTAGTAATTATGGGTTTATCAATGCTTGCAGAATTTAGCTAGTAGGTGTCAGGTGTTAACAAATAGACCTGTCCATTTTTATATTTATATATGAATAAATTAGACACATGATATTAATGATAATGATAATTGATTTAAGTAGTACAGTATCTTCTAAAGACCTACAAGCAGCCTCATTTGATAGAGCTATAATTTTTTATGACTATCTGAAATTTAGCAAGGCCCCTCAGAAAAATTATTACTAGGGATAGTAGAAAATATTAGCTACAATTAATCAGATCTTTGAAGTAGGATATCTTACAAAAGGATGACAATTTGAGGTAGTGAAATTGATCCGCAAAAATTTTAGTTTTATGAGAATGCAAAGTAACACTGATCTTGGTTATGTCAGCAGGAACCTGACTTATAATAATTATTTATGTTGTCAGAAATTGATTCAATTGCTTTCAAATTCCTGAGCCTAAGAGGCATTATTGTACTGTAAGCCTAGTTTTTATTAAATTATCAAGCAAGTGCTTCCCAGTGTCATATTGGAGAAAGCTTGAAGCTTGAAAGTCATGAAATCTTTGTGTCTCACAGCAGTAATTCATATCACTTAACGGAACAGTTTAGCTTACCATTGGTAGGTCTCATTCAACGGCTTTGACATTGTACTTCAGTGGTGAAAATCTCTCTGAGAGTGAGCTGAACTGCACTCTGCTAATCTTCAAGGATCAATATCAATATTTATTTATAGGCTAGGCTCGTTTTGTCTCTAGCCTGGTATCAGAGCATTTCGTATGATCAGTTCCACGCCCACCGAGTTCGCCAAGTCACCCCTCCAAAGAACTCAGGAGGGGGGACCTGAGAGTTGCAAAGCGGCATAAAATGAACTCCTGAGGCCGGACGGGTGGTTTTCTCCGGACAGATGAAATGGGGGCGTGGAGTCATAGCTTATCCCCGCTTAGGATCGCTGTGCCGGCAGGCCAATGACAGGGCCTACTTTCGGGCCACTGAGTGCAATGAGATCCTAGCGGGCTACCCCGACTCACCACTCCACAGGAGTAGTCTGCGCCGAAGGGACGTGGGATGGAGGACCATCCACCCTAACTCAGTGGCTCTGCGGGGAGCTCCCGTTCCTCTGAAAGGTCCAAGGTTACAAGCGAGCACAATCACAAAGCTGAAATTACAGAGGAATCCATGATGTACTAGAAGTTGCCAAGCTGTCACCAGAAGTATCGTTACCAATGGTATGGGTCCTGCGTGTGGTAGTTGTGACTCGATCGGTCCATAGGGTAAAGACCGGTTTGCTGTTGCCAGAGAGCGGGAGGGCGGAATGCTCACTGGATGAACACCCTCCCTATTCCATATCCCCAGGGCAGCCCAGGCTGGTGTCCCTTCAGCTCACCCCTGCCTCCTGAACCTGGCCACTCTGCTGCTGGGCACTCAGCTTGCTTTGGGCTGTTGAGAGATACCCTTTGAGAGACGGTGGTCCTCCTGTCTATAGCAGTCGGACCGCCTGGGGTAGAGCTCGCCCACCAGATAGGAAAGGGTGTGATGGTTCGTACCTCCCCTGCACGAGCCCATCAAATGATTGGCACAGTGGTTACGCCGTCGGGCATGTATGACCCTAAGCGCTCGAAACACATGCCTCAACTGTGTCATTGTCCCTATGTCCCCCCCACCCATGATGGCGAGACGGCAGACTCTATTCTGACCGCACATCGGTCAAGCAAGACCCTTTGGCCATCTGTGAGGACCTAGATACGTTGCCCCAAGGGCCGATTGGCCTGTATCTGTGGCATAGAGCCCTTCAACATTTTGCCAATCATGTCCGGTAACACTAACCATGAGCGCTGATCGTTTCCAGTTGCTACCCAGTGGAGGTAGTTGAGGAGATCTTGGGCCAGGCCTTGCCATCAGCCAGACCCCCCCGGTTCGGACACTGGTCGTAGTCTTCCTCATCCCGCAGATACCCCACTTTTGGGAGATTTGGACTAGCGGCCGCATAGTGTCGTCACCGAAGCAACTGTCTTTTAGCCANTCATCACCAAAGCAACTGTCTTTTAGCCAATTTAGAATGTTTGGTCCTTCACGTTCTTTCAATCTCGCCATCTCTCCAACTCTGTCTGAGCCGATCACGCTATATGTTCTTCTTGTACTACTTCTACCTGTGCACTCACATGTATTTCTTCATTGCTCATTGTCTGACATAGTTTCTATTCACACACAAGAATTGCACAGTTTTGGGTAAACTGAAATGTATCTTACCTTGTATTTCCCAGATGTTGCAGTTTGAATTGTGCCACTCCACAACAACCATTTTCATCTTTTACCTGTGGAGAATTTTGGAGGGTCAGGCATTGTTGCAGTACATTTGCATACCAATTTTCCTGGATAAAATATGGGTGAGTTCTTTGACATTCACTGTTTTTTGTTTCTTTTTTACAATTGTAGTCTTATTTGGGTAGGTTCGTAAGGTTATATACATCCTCATATAATTATGAAATCAGAGGGGCTTTATATATTGTACTCGTATTGTAGAATATCAAGTTTCAGCTTGGTTTGTTAATTTTTAAATAGTTGACACAAGATATTTGTGCGTAGATAAATTATGATTTGTCATACCACTTATGCATTTTTTTAAGGGGGTCACTCCTTTCTGTGGTGCTTTCTATCTCTTTCTATGGACAAAATTTTAATTGAACTTAATCAAGCTAAAGACCTTCACTGCTTCAGGGGTGAATAGTCACAATATCAACTAAAACTAAATCAAAATGATAAAAGCTTGTAGAAAATACTTATAAACAGCCTTGACAAGTAGGGAGTACCACTGACAAAAACTAAGTGCCAGTAAATCATTTATCTGTGTTTACCACATTGGAACAACAGGGGATCAGAAATAATCTAGGTAACCTTTAGCATGGAGTGTGTCATACTGCCCAGAGATTTATGAAAACTAGGTTGGGTACACCTTATTTGTGTTAGGCAATGTAAACAGTGCATACTTGAGATAAGGAGCCTTATTATAATAATGTAAAACTTGGGTATGGGACATTCCAAAGTTATGCACACAACAATGTTATACTAGTAAAACCCATTTGATTCTGTAGATATAATTCAGCATCTATTCTCTGTCCACAGGAATTCTTGAATTGTACTCAGTACATTTTGTTATTCATCATTGTGGGGCTATATGCGGTCAGCTTGTTATATGTCCACCATGTAAGTATATTTCATTAGTGCCATAATTCGTGATCAAATTTATCCACTTAAGATACCAGCATACCAGATACACCAGCTTTCAGTGACCACTAGGTTCAATTATCTCAGGATGCTTTGAGTTATGCATATGTCATTTAGTCTGTCAGCTATGGAAGTTTACAGACAGAGTTTTGCTAAGACTTATTTCTAAGAATGCTGTTATGTGTTTATCCATCATTGCTTCAGATAAATATTGTTACCTAAAAATCGCATTTGCCTATCATCGTGTTGGCCAAAATTTTTTTTTGTTGAAAATTTCATTATTCGAAGTCTCTCATCAATTAAATGTCAAGCTCTGTGTTTTCTGTTCAAAGCTTATTTTCATCTCATCAGTAGTTTTTTATTGCCACATAAAAACTTTTCACTCACTGTATGTCATAGTTGGCCTGCCAGATTCAATCTGCTATGTGTTTCCCTTGTAAAACTATCCTGAACTTATGATAGGCAAAATTGGCTGTTATACAACAAAATAACACATGTGTTAGCAGAACCACAGTATTTATTTTTGCGGTATGTCGTCATCATCACCATCATGAATAAAGATTCAACCGAGACTTCATAGGTTGTAAGACTCACATATTTAAGCCTTTGAGACACTTGTGGGTACCTTTATATCTTTTAAAATTCTAAAATATCTCCAAAACATGAAATATCAGAAAATTTATAATTAATTGTGTGTTCTGCAAGATATTTATTAGCAACGTATTGCTAAAATGATTGTTTTGTTACTCATGCAAGATTTTCTTAACGCCCTTTGAGGCACTCTTTGGGACTCATGTTACACATTTCATACTGTGAAAAAATAATCCTTGGGAAGTATTCATGATTAAAAAAACGGACATAAGACACTCATGGGTACTTTCATGCACTATACAATTAGATAACAATAAAGAAGTTCTCCTAACATAGCTGGTAGCGAATGCCAAGAAGGATTGAATGCGTTTTGATTAAATACTGTGTTAGCAGTGTAATGGATAATTTGTATGAGCTTATTTTAAAATGAAATTGGTATTGTATATTATTTGGGTTTTGATATGAATTACAGTATTAATATACAAGCTTTGTTTTATACATTGTATTTTCTTTCTCTCTCCTTTGCAGCTAAGATCAGTTCTAGGCCTCTAGCCCTCCCCTCCAACCTCTGTTGTGCCTAACCAACTCTAAGCCTTGCATACCCATCATCCTTTGCTGCTGGTTGAGCCCTCCTGGGGCAGATGACATAGCAGTTCCATAGAGAGGTGCCAGCTTGCCTCCCACAGGATATCTACATTAGTCTGCAACCATGTACTCACTGACCGTAGCCTCAACTAGTCTGGGATTGGGAGTTATGTATTGAGCAAGCCTATGCCAGCATGAGCTATAAGATATAACAGATGCTGTGTACACATTTACTGGCAAAGGATATGGGATTATATAATATACAACACTGTAAACCTCTTACGTAAGCTTGAAAAGATAGGAAGTATTGTGTACATGTTGGCTAATCAGAGGCATGAGAAATGTATGAGGATATTCACACCTTTGCTGACTCAAGGTGTTGGAAGAACATAGAAGTGACAATTGCTTGGAGATGTAGGATGCTCAGGATAGGATTTAATGGAAGCATGAATTTGATATTATTGTATATCAGTTTCTTGGGTATGGATATGATTTAGGGTATAAAATTATTAGCTTGTAGGCCCAGTTTAGGTTTTTAGAAAAATATTCTGTTTATTCATAAAAGAAAATTAGAATTTGTGCACAAGCATATTGTATACAGTATGTGAGGCGCACTTGAGATAAAGATGTATTTCATTATTATACGAGGTCATATGATATTTGACTCACTGAGGGAGATACAACATAAAACTTTTAAACAGCAAATGGGACAATATGAACTCTAGGATATGAGTTTTGTACATGCAGATTTGCTCTTGAGTAAACTGGAGAACAAACATGGGTAACTGTATCACATGCATAGAGTCTTGGAATTCTTACCATTTGCTCATTTATGACAAGGATATTGTATGCAAAAAAAAAGCAAACATGTTATAGAGGAATACACCAAGACTGGTCGTGTGAAGGCTAAAGTTGGGAATGTTCTTGTGATGCTTAAGGAGTCATCCATAAGATTTATATGCATTTTCTGGATTGGGGGGGAAGGGAAGGGTTGAGGGGAGGATTTTTTCAGTTTTCTTCCTACCCCATCTCTTTTGTATTTTTGGCATCACACCCCTCACCCCTGAGTGTACATTATCATTTCTTCCTGCCACATTTGATTCTAGCCCAGTTAGGAAAAATGTACATATTCATATCTTTAACCTTATCCATCCACAAACAATTTTCAAATGATAACAGTTTCCCCTTCCTCCATGCATACATGCTTGATGGATACCCCTTGTGTGCAAACACTTGTCATGAAGTACAAGACTGTCCCACTTTGTGTGGGGGAGTTGTATTTTTTTTATTGTTTTTTTTTTTTGGTGGCAGCTGCTTCTCTGCAGTTTCACTGCAAGCATCATTTACTGATAGTTATCAAAAAGGAACAAGACTGGTCCCTCCATGTGTGGATTCTCTCTCATGATGCTGTGCCAGAAGGTCGTTGATATTTCCTAATATCACATGCACCACACATTATTTCATATTTTGTTATAACATGCACCTGAAACTCCATAGATTTCTTTTTACATAAAGTTGTATGATGTTTGTCTGATACATATACTTTGCTTTGCTTCTAAAGACATTTTACACACCAGAGTGTTTGAAACACTGTACTCAATACAGGAACAAATATAGTGTGATAAAACTGTGTTCAGCGCAAGTATGACATGAAAAAATATTGTCATTGAAAACAAGCACTACAGTTAACCTGTAAAGTGAAATTTATTGAGTTCCTCATATGTTGCAGCTAGGGCATGAAATATGTGTGATGTGTGTGATGACAAAATCAACAACCTTTTGACTCTGCACTATATGCATATATGACACTACGATCATAGAAAAGTCATTGTAAGCCACAATAACAATAAAATGCTAAATGCCCAGAAGAGACGGATTACTACATGTTGTTTGGTGATCTTTTCTTTAAGAAGCAGCAAGTGGATAGGAGACACCAACAGCCCTGATTCAGTTTATTAAACAATCATGACTTAATTTGCAAATGCTATGAAAACTTAAATTTTTGAAGCATTGTCAACAGTGCGAGATGCTTAGCCAGCTTGAATCAAAATGAATCATGTCCATGAAGATGTAACATGTCTTTTTTTGTTTGCAATGTTACATGGTATTGTGTGAGAGGTGCTTATAAAAACAGTAAGTGAGGTGTTAAACTTGCTCATGTCATGAACACATGAACAGAAGATCAAACAGTGTAATTGCTCATGTGAAGTGCCAGTTTGCATTGGAGTAAGATAGATGCAAGTTGCTTCAATGATTTCATGAAAAAAAAAATGAAGAGAAGATCAAAATACAGGAACAGCATTAACATTTAAATGTTAATGTGAAGTACCAGAATGCATTGGAGTAAGATGGATGCATGTTGATTCGACGATGCCTTGACAAAAAAATATATACGAAAATACAGGAACAGCATGAAAGGGAATTATTTTTGCTGTTTTCCTCCATTCTCTAAAATTTCCTATCTGTATTACTTGTACAGAGTGAGCCATGAATAACGAAGAATCTTGGAAGGGCTTTGAGATCTGTTGGATGAGATTTTTGGTTGTTTTTTTTCAGTTTTGTTTCAGCCAACTTCCATAACTGCCAGAGCAGAGTTATTTTCTCAGACATTCATTGCTCTCCAGATACTACTAAGGGTCTCTGCAAGCTGAGAAGCGTAATGTGTCCAGTGTGTGCAGACTTAACAGAGCAAACCGTTTATCATATTGTTTGTCTCCTGGCACAGGCACCTTGATGAAAGTGCAAGTAAGCAGATGGTTGACAAAGAATATTACAGTGATAAAAGTTGTGACTGACAGTACCTTGTTTGCTGTTTACAGTTTATAAGATGCTTTTCCTTATTTTTTTGGCATTGTGCATTTTGTTCAGCATGAGTCAAGAAACTGATGACCCTGTATTGCTAATGCTCATGAAGAAATTGAAAAATGACCTTTGAAGAATTTGGTCTTCTAATTTGAATGGTTTCAATTCAGGGCAGGTGCATAGTTCCAATCAGTTATAGTAAAACTCTACCTCATCTCAGGGTTCACACTCGCACAGTAAAACTTGTAGAAACAGACTGTTGTTTTGCCTAATTACTATAGTAGCATTTAACATACACACAAGCAGAATGAACAAACCCAGTGTGAACTCCATCATATTTCAAATTTTTCTAGAAATGAAGATAATAAAAAACATTACACTTAGGAAAGCAGTTTCAGCATGAACTTGTCATGATTTAGTTAAAGGTACAAGAGATTAAACATTTTCAAGGGATATCTTGTCGATGCACTTTACCTTGACATTTAATATATGGTTACAGTATACAAAAGCACAAGTGCTGCTTACTACAGCAGAATGTTGGCAAGCATTGTTGTACATTTGGCTTTCATATTCTAAGAGAGTAATGTTATTATGGCAGTGGGTAATATTTATATTAATGAAGTAAGATTTGTAACATTAAAAAAGTGTCAGCTCAGTTGTGCATATTTTACATATATTAATGTAAGGTGGACCTATAATGTATGCCTGATTTTGCTTCTGCTAGTGGGTTGGTGGGTGTCTCCTTTTAGTGAAAACAAACACACTTTTACTGCAGTATTTGTCACAGTGACAGATGGATAAAGAAAAAGGCAGTTAATAAAATAATTGAAAGGTGACTTTGATATCAAATGATGAAAGAGAGAAAAGAAAGAGAGAAGAAAAAAAAAACATCTTCCTGTAGAGCTCTACTTTACACTGCTAATTTGCTACTATCATATATTTTGATGTCTGTTTACCCTAGTATTTGTCCTCTCTTTTTTTTATATTCCATGTTGAGCTGTAGATTTAGTGTGGCCTGCTGAGCCGCAGACCACTTTGTCTGTGATGATATATAAAGTTGTATTCCTTTCTTCAAGTCATATGTTACACATCCTCATATGTCAACGTGGACAATATGTTTTCAGTACGCGAGTCAGATGCTCATCCTCTGCTCTGTCATCAAGAATTTCTTTTAACTAATTTGACTGCTTTCTTAATATGTTATTGTGCAGGTGGATAATTTGTTGCTTTCAGCAGTACAGGTTTGATATCTGGGCTGTCATATATTATAGATTTAAATTTTCAATTATTTATGTTGATATGTAAGATCATGTTCCATGTATTATATCAAAATGTCACTGTGTTCAAAAATGGTCTTGGTATTTTCTTTACATTTCTGAGAGAACACAAGGAAGCATTTTATGGCAAAGCAGAACAGAAATAGAATGTATCTTTGCAGCTGTAATCTTTTACACGCCTCGTTTGTGGAATATGATGTTAGATGTCAACATTTCTTAGTGGTCATTGATGTCCAGATGCGTGCAGCAGTGTTGACCAAAATGAATTTTAATTCATATCACAAATTTCCATAACACAGGTCTGCTGGAACATTTTTTCATAACTGCCAGATATTTGAAGCATTATGATCTTACTTAAATACTTTGGAATTGTTGATATGAAATTTATTATGAAGCTTGAGATCAGGCTAATTTCTAGAATACACCATAGTAACTACTTAGTAAATACAGCTTTGTTTACCTTTCACTGTCTGTCTCTTCCAAGAGAATTTCTGCATTTATCTTATGTTGTCACAGAAAGTTTACTTACATGGCTGCCAAGTTCAGATGCCTCCATTATTTTCCACAGAAGTTCTATATTTGTGTTTATGCCATAAAGGCAAATCTTTTAACTTATTCTGCATTCTGTAAAGTTCCACTATATACTATCCCCTTTCTAAGTTCAAAGGCTTGTTGAAACCAAGAGTTCACTTACAGAATAGAATGTGTGTTGTTTTCGACTTCCTTACTTAATAATATCTTGACACCGCCCCCATGTACTTTAGGTTTCTGAGGCTGAAAATCAGACTTACATGTCATGGAGAAAATAATTTTTTGTTATGAGTTTATGTTGGCTTTTGAATTTCATGGAACAGAGTGTGCTTCTGAAAGTAGACTTTCACCGTAACTCATGATGAATGTGTAGTGTATGATTTGCAGAAGATATTCATACCTCAGATATGAATATACTTAACAATATTCACACAAAACAAATATGTAATACTGTTTAATATATGTAAGAGAACTTCTTACTTTGATCCAGTTCTCAGTCATTACAGTTTTACCGATGAGGATAAAGTTTTTCGGAGCCTGTAAAGGTGATGGTTGCTATGTCTGCCCATGTTAGAATTTTGATTTCTGTTACCATTTCAAGCTGCTTTTTTCAGTTTGTATGTTCATTTGTATTGACTGCAAGTTAATTATATATAGTACCATTTTAATAGCCTTTACCTTCTGTTCCAGCTTTTCTTGTTCTTAAATTTGGTTCGTGTGCTTCTTATTGTTTCTTGTTATTTTTGCCTTGACAAAATCTGCTTAGCTTACAAGAATAGTCCTGAAAAATTCATCGATGTAACACTGCTCAGATGCTGTTTCCTAAATTCATGTATGAATGTGGCTGAAAATTTTGTTTATCCTGCATTGGGTTGAGTTAGAGTATCAAAGCATTGTTTAATAAAAATGCTGGTAGTTTGTTGGTACTGTCCGCACTGTGTATTGAGCTGTTCTGGTCATAGTTCTTAGCTTACTTTCCTGATCCAGCAGTGATCTGGACTTAAGCCTATTGAAGGATATTTCATACACCAAAGATACCAAAACAATCAAGAGTGGTGGAGACAGGGTATAACTCACAACTAGGCTGCTAGTTTGAAAATGGTCTGTGCCCAGAAAAATGCTGATGAAATGAGGTGGCTGCATCATTTGTTCCAAGACAAAAGATAACTGATGAAAATAGACTACTGGACTGAATTTGTTCCAAGGAAAGCAATAAAAAAATAGCACTGAGAAAATGTGCTAGCCTCCTGAAATGTTCCAGTGACATGGCAGTGTTTGTTCATGAATTAATGGTGACTGAGATTTAACTGTGTCAGCCGTTTCATATCACACTGTTCACTCATTTCTACTCTCTGAAGACTGCTCTCATTCCACACTAATATTTTGAGTTTATGTAGAGCCTGGGGATGTTTTTTTAAAAAAATCATGTAAAGACCAAATAGAAGAATAGAGTGGAACAGTGAAAAGGATAAAGCAAACTACTGCCATGTGGCTACTTTAATGGTTGTAAGATGAGCCACTCCAGGGTGGAGCAGTGAGATGCAGAAAGGCTAAATAGGAGTTTTCTGCATGATGGTGTTAAATAGAAGCCCCATACCACTGAGAGCAAATTTCAGTCATGTATTGTTCTTATTGCAGTAATTGTCAAGAACAAATCTATTCTGTGATCAATATGTGCTTTTGTCTTAGTTCATGAGCAGTCCAGCAGAGCCCCAAAGAACACACTGATCCACTGAACCAAAGTTTATGGGAGTATAAAAACAGAAAGATGCCCCATACAAAATGCTCCCCGTAAAGGCTAGAGGAGTTGGAGGTTTTGAAATATTGGACTCAGCAAGGTTCCCCTGTTACAACTTTCTCAGTTCTTTAACTTACTTTGTTTTGAAACTGTGAACAGAGTTAAAAACCTGATAACTTACATCGTGAATCTGTAGATTCTGAATACTACTGCTTCACTCTTCATGAAAGCCGATGGAATGTGTCCATTGCAAGGAGCATTTTGACATGTTGAGAGCCCATGGTCAAATTTTGTTAAACTGTTTTGTTTTGCTTTATCTTTGAACACTGGTAGCACTGACTAGAAATCAAACAGTAATATTGCCTCATGGATCAGTATTTTGTTAGATGTTTATGTTTCTTTAGCTCTTGCCACGGTATTGCATGCGCCCTCATTTCCCTGTTGTAAAACTCCTATTGTTATATACAATAATTAGCTTGATTCCCTTTACATTAGTTGTCTTCCCCCTCATCCATCCAGTGTGTTCTTTGTTAACCCATTTCACCGAAAGTCCCATCTGCATAATTATTGTTTGTGTGTGGGTGTGTGGGAGATGGTTGTGGGAATGATGTACATACATTAAACAAAGGGGGAGAGGGCTTTGTACATACATTCAACTCTGTTGAGTCACATATTATATTAGCCATTACATGTAGGCAAGGATTGAAAGTAATGCTTCTTATCATTTTCTTAAAATCTTTAATGCACCATATGAAAGGAGGTATAGAATAAGGGAATAATATACTCACAACTTCTTACTTACTGTATGATTGGAATTTTTTTTTTTTTTTCATAACTAGGATGTTACTGCGTTTGACTAACTTGCCATAAATTTGTTAATGTTGCAGTGAAAATAACAATAATGATTTTCCAAGCTCAAAAGTATAGCCACAGGCATGCAACGATGATGATTATGTCTTGCATTTTCCCCATAAGCACCCATGCTGAACGCAGCTCTATGGCATTCAAGAGCCACATAAAAAGAAGTGATAATTTGATGGTATTGATACTTTCTTTAAAATTTATATGTGTAAACCGTGATCCAGTCATTCATCAAACATCCAAAAGGCACGACTATAAATAACATGTCTGTTGTGAATTTTTTTACTGTACTCTGTGGCTTCCCTGCAGCATTCTCAAAGTCACAAATATGAGTTGTTGTTTTTTTTATATAGATTAACCTGGCCACAGTGACATTCGTGCTCATCCTGGTGATGCATTGACATGATTTCTCATACCTAGTACCCTTGTAGAACAAATTGTCTCAACTAATTGTGCAGAAATTTTAGCACTCTTGTCTTTTTTAGAACTGGAATTTCTGATATTTCAGCCTCATTTGCTGGTTCTTCCAGGGACACGCATTTTTCAGAAAAACTTGCACAATGGAACTTAACATGGAATTCAGGGGTCCTAGTCAACCATTTTATATCAAGCATACCTCAGATTATGTATGATAAGAAAAGCATGGGTTACCCACTTTAGACTAAATATAGTCTAGTCCATAATGCAGCAATCAAGATTGTCTTTTAAAAGATCATGCTGCAGTTGTTTAACAATGAATAAGCAAGCCTTTGTCAGGTGCTCAATTGAGTAAATTAGAGATTGGGGGGGAAGGGGTGTCATGTGTGCAGGAGTTGGTATACTGCAAGAGAGAGAGAGAGAAAGACTATGAGGTAATTAAAAAAAGAAATGGTATTTTGAAATGTTTAATAATAAGTGTGGTTTTTTTTTTTTTTTTTAAATAATACTAGCTGCAATTCATAATAAGCATAATAGAGCATGTAAGAAAAAGTCAGGACTTGTCAATCATTTCGGAATGTCGCTAGTTTCCTACTTAGCATTTTTGTAACAATCATGTTTGAGTGTATGAGGAATTAGCAGAGAATATTCCAGGGCATAACTGAAGCGTGTGTGGGAGATTTTATGCTTGTGGTGTTGGCACGTTATGACCAGGTATATGTTCATATTCATGACTGAATTGTGATGTACGTATGTACGGGTATGACTTTGAATATTTGAGCAAGCCTCTTTGTAATGTTTTACTTATTTATATTTGCTTGGTTTTATTGTTGTTCAGTCTTTTCATTTATGACTGGCTATTTGATTGAGACCGCCCAATACTTCAGGCTGCTTTTTTTCTGTATTGCTGGCTTTTTGTTAATGATTGCTGAAAAGGAGGGTAAAAAATGTTTGATCATGTCTAAGGTATTCAATATATAGGGTATATATGAATGGATAAGATGTCATCTACCTGATTTGCTAGACGGTATCCATAACTCACTGTGTCAGAAGTATCACTGGTCAGTTTGAGCTAATCATAGTAGTATGGTTAGGTGTGAAGAAATTACTGTTTATCTGTACGGGTGTCAAGGCTGGCTTGTTGAACCAGGCAGATGTTCCAATTTGAGCAGGTTTTCAAAAGAAGAAAAAAAGATATGAACTTAACACCACAAAAGTTTTGTGGAGCAAACAAGAAGACATAAGATTTTATAACATTTATCCTACAGTAGTGGCAGTAAATTTGACAGTTTGATTTCATATTCCATAAAACCTTTTTTGTCACTGCAGTCACTGCATATAGACTGGTAGTACATTTAGCTACATAGTATGGGCGGCTATATATGCAGACTTTAAGCAACTCCAAATTAAGTTCCGTAGGTGATGAACATTTTTTTTTCTTTCTTTGCTGTGCATAATTGTTGAACATTGCTGATTAATACCTGTTTTGCTGCTAAAATATTCTTGATTTTTTCATGGAAAATAAACATTTTGGATGCTTTATTTGTTAACATCTTATAGTTTCATCCAACATTGGGTTCATTCTCCTGAATTGTGAAACGTGATTGCGATTGCAGGGACTGTCATTTTTTTTTACAATTGTAAACAATCATCACCATAGTTTAGTTTTGTTTTTTTTAAAGTTATTTCCCTTGTCATAGTGGCCAAAGCCCGGCAATTGGGCGGTGACTTGGTGACAGGAGGTTTAAGCCCAGCCTGGCTAACCTTAGCTGTCCTGAATATATTCACTCATCCAACATAGGTGTTTAAATTCTTATTCAGGACAAAAGCTCTTTTGCTTGAGACCATGTCACAGATGTGGAGTGATGTTGAATGTGAAGAAATAAAATAATTTTCATGTCTTCAGCAGCTCTACAGTTCTTGATCCTCGCTGCCTCTCAAAACTGTTGATGTTGGTAATAAAAGTGAAATTATACCTGTACATAATTATGATATCCATGCTTCATGTACAAATTTTTTTCTTTTTAATCGCTGGAACCTGTGTACCTTCTTCCTTCTACATTTTTTGTCATTTTCTGTGTTCTTTGCTGGTCCATATTATACTGTTCTAAATATATGAAATTTCTGTTGTGTATATTTCCAGCCCTGTATCCTATCCGTGGCCTATGGTGACTCTCGTGTCTTGTTATAAGATATCTTAATAAGTTTACTCTAAATCTTAACCATTTTCCTTTCTAATATTTTTACGCTAAATCAACTTTTCTGCTAAAAGTCCTACCAATACTGTTTGAACCACCTGGTGCCATGCATTTAGTTGTAGGCAAAACCTATATGGAAATGTTGTTATAGGAAATACAACTTGAAAAGAGGATTTAGTGGGAGATTTCATAGTGTTTGAACTATTTCCAGCCCATAATGGAACCAAGCTAACAGCTAACTACTTAATTGTTGTTTCTTATTTGGTAGTATTTATAGTCCACTATGACCAGCTGCCCTGACCGAAGACTTCCAAACAACTCAGAGATATCACACAACTCCACTATTATGTTTCAGGCTTGGTGTTAGAGTATAAACTGCGAACAGTTGTGCTGTCGAAGAGAAAAAGTGAACTTGCTCAAAGTGTTGGTCAGAACATTGAAAAAAAAAATTACGGTGATCATCAAAGATGCTTTGAAATTATGCTCAGACTTTTTTTGGAAACAGTTGAAGATTAGATCATTTTTTCCTGTGCGTTTAGTGATATATGGATTAGTAGTGTATTTTAGAGATGTTCTGCTTGTCTTTCATTCCAAACAAAATATAAGTTGATCATGAAATCTTTGACTCTTCCAAGAGCTGTGTCACTTACAGGTAAGAGTAAGAATGTGAAAGACCTCAGTTACCTTTTGTTGCCACCCTTTATTTCAAAATAATCTAGATGGCACAAACTGTGTTAAGGAAAAAAGTCTTTTAATTTTCCTCAAAAGTTCTGAAGTTTGCTCCCATTGCCTGGACAAGTAGTCGGTCAGTCTTTCTGAACAAGTCAGACTGGAAGAGGTTAAATACCTATATTCAGGACTGGGAGGACTAAATGACTTTACAAGTCCACACATGCAAGGGGATCTTAGGTTTTTCTTGTCTCTCATTGTTTAACAAGTCGAATTTTTCAGTACATACCTTCCACTGCCATCTTCGACAGAGACAGATGTGAATTTTTGAGATGGACTCTATTGAAATTTAATACCATACATTAACCCTTTGTTCATCTAAGTTACTCCTGTGTTGAGTTTGCCATGCGGTGTAATTGTAATAGTGATTCTTGTGTCTTGAAAGTGGCTTCCTGTCCATTTTCAGATGGCTATTCCCATGGCCAAATTCATTTACCGGAAATTTAGTGAGTAGGAAGTTAAAAAAGCTTAGAGTTAAAAAGCTGCTAAGCAAAATGTTAAGCTGCCATCAGGTAATATATGTCCACAGGATTGGAATGTTGAATCCTGCAGTGTTCTTTTCAACCTTAATGGACAGATTTTGGTCCAGTCTGTTTGACCAGAAGTTCAGCATCTCGTATGATGTGCTCCGCCATGCAAATATCCTCTGAAGTTTACTGTGCTAAATGTTTACAATATGGCTGGCCTAACACCTCAAATCAGTGTATGCAATGTTAAGGTGATTCATGTATGTGTTTACGGTATGTCTTTTAACTGTGTTAAATTTTCTATGGTCATTGTGTTGACAGCAGTGTAATTTTCAAGCTGATTGCTGTGTACTTTTTTTTTTTTGTTCTTTATTTGGTAACATCTATGGACAGAACGATTTGTCTCCATGACTATTTCATGAATTCAAAACAAGTTTGTCTCTATACCATCACTTTTCATGAATAAAAACTGAAAGTTTCAATTTAAAATGTGTTTCTGCGTTGACTGTTTTTAATGTGTCCTTACGCTTTAGACTAGTACCTTTCTTCTTTTCTTAAAATTTGAATGCTGAAAATCTTATGACAGAAGAGATTAAGAGAGATTTCAAATGTGTGTGGCTATGTTTCATATGTTTGAGCTCAAAAACTTAGGAAAGTAACGGTTTTATGCAGAATTATGTCACTTCATGCGAGGTCTAACTGATCCTTCCTCCCCATTTTCAGGTGACATGCCAAAATTTAGCCCCTACATTAAGCGGTGCAAATTTGTATACTGTGCAAACTGCCCAGTCACAGATTTTAATTTTATGTGTATAGGTTGAGGAATATGTTGGTTCATCTTCTTCTTGCTGCTGCTGCTGCTGTTGCTGTTTTATTTGTGAAACACTGTGTACATTCATAGTGAGAAAGAAATAACAGAAGACATGTAGATTTCCATTTGAATTTGTACATTTATTGCAACTTCACAATATCTTTAGATCCACTCATGGAATTGTCCAAAGTGCAATATATCTAACTTGGGAAATTGGTGCTGCTAATAAATCTTCAATCAGAACATCAGTAGGGCTAAAAGTAAATAGACTAGATAGTAACAAATAGTAATAATGCGGTTTACAAGTCTCGGATCCAGGCTAATGCCTACTCACAAACTTTATATTATTACTCCAGCAGGCCAGATAACTAGGACTTCATCAACTCCCTTGGGGAGTATACAGTGCCGCTGCCATTTGCAGGCCCTGATCACTAGTATCCTGACGATAACTCTCACTGCCTACAGCCAACTATCCAATTTACAGACGGGTGTGCAGAGGAAAATATGGATGAAATGCTTTCCCAAGATGGTAAGAAAGGTTTGTTACAGAATTTCCGTGTTGTCATAAAACGTCGTAATTCAGCAAATTGAGGTTCAGAGAAAACCTTGATCCTATGCAAACATTTTACTGACACACAAAAAACCCCCCCCAAAAACCAAAACTTGTCACGCCTTGAACCTCTTTGCTGCACCAAGTTTATTGTGCTGATGTAAACCAAATACCCATCAGCTCATTAGCTTGCGTACGTAGATCATTGCAATGAGCTGATTAGCCTGTAGGCAGGGGATAATTCATTATACAAGTAAAAATGTACGGGTATGTTTTACACGGTCTGTGAATGCTACTTCCGAGAGCCAGCCGTACGTACAAGCGCTGTTTCAACCAGTATATTATTATACTGTACATCAAATGCAGCGAGGAGGTTGATAGTACACGTTTTTGTGCTCTTATACTTACCCCCGGGGAAATGGGCGGAGTTCAGACGTTAGTTGGAAATTTTGATTTTTTAAAAAAAATGAGTTACACGGAACCTCGGCAAAGATGACGGCCGTCATCAATGGTTTAAAATTTGTTAGTGGAACTTTTTATCAACGGCCTTGTGTCAGGAAAATATCTGGTAAGAGTCAAGGGTGGTATGTATGTTAATAACTGAAACAGAGATATTATTTATAGCGCACTTTTTCTTTTTTTTTGCTCTTCAGCGCCAGTCACAGCCACTTTTGCTTGCTTGGAGATGCACGCTTCCATTGCTCATATTCTCCGAGGAACCGCTCACAGAGTGAAAGAACCGCCCACAATGTGAAAGAACCGCCCTTTTCGCTAACTTGCATTCCTTGCAGTCATTCTAACAGGGACCAAACACCCCTAGCCCAGAATACCTGTAAAATGATGCTTCCCAGAGAAGAGAGCTAACCAGTATAATACTACTCAAAGTCGATGTGAATTCTACATTATTATGGTTTCCAATATGGAAAAAAAAAGCACCAAACAAACAAACCGCGAAGCGAGGTTTCAAACCATGATCTGCTCTGGTCAGAGGCGAAAATACGTGTGCTCAACACACGTTATCACATAACTCTTTGACAAACACACATCAACCAAAGACAAAATAAGTGATGTCTCTGAAAAGGACTAATAAGACAACAGTCCTGTTCTATTGAGCACACAGATTCAGACAGAAAAGCCTTGCGCTTTGGAAGCAAACTTGTCTCTGTGAAATTCTCATCGCGGGAGCTGATCTGCATTAAAAAAACAACAACTGACAAACAAAATCCCACCACCAGATGCTCGGATTGTCAATGAATATAATAATCTCAGAAAGAAATACATGGTGCACTTACTCGCACACTACATTTTGGTATAGGCAAGAAACGGCTTCACTTTCACCCATTCCTCGGCGAATCAGTTTCCCTAATAACGTTACACAACTTTCCTGTTCACGTATGGAGTAGTATTCCACAACTTAGATCAAATACAAGAATGGATATAGGGAATCCTCATCAGAGGTTGCTTGTTGGCCTGATCACAGCCGAGATTTAGACCGAAACATTCTATGGAAGGTTCCGTAATACTACATCGCTTCGTGACTCTATCACTGTGTGTATTTCGCCTCGTTGATGCGTCATTTTTTGTTTTAAAATCGGGCATTCCCAGTAACTATGGTCTATATACTTTACCGCGCCTTGGAAATGCGTAATTTCCCTTGACAACTAGAATGTAGGCCTAGGCCAAACGAGTTTCGTGAAATAAATTTCAAGAAATGAATGGAGCTTAATAGATTCAAATTCAAATCATGAGAATTAGTAGACATTGGGATATGGAATTCCCCTGCATGCCGTGTAAAAGGAGGACAAAGAGAAAGAGAATAGGTTTGTTTCTTTGCTAGAACTTTAAGCTTCTTCTGGCAACATTATTATTAATATAATTTCAGTATGATCCCAGATATTGAGCTCCTCAATGTTAACTAAAGAATTTGATCTCTCTTCGTGTCAATGAAATAGCTGTATGCGATCGCAGATTCTCCGAACCTCATTGTTGTGGAATACGTTATATTGTCAACACGGAGGAAATTATTCTGGGTGCCCCCCCCCCCCCCCCCNAAAAAAAAAAAGTGTCCTTAATTTAAAGTTCAGTAACTTCAAGGGTTATGAAAAAAAAATTCGGACAATAATTTAAGATATTAGCATTACTTTTAAAATTAATATTTTTATAATTGTTGCAGTTTTCATTGATTTAAAATAAGGTGCTATATTTTCATGCAGCGACTTTTAAAAAAAAAAGTGTCAAACAATGACTTGCCAAGGTCAGTGTGCCGACGCTCGCTACAAGGCATACTGTTATTATACTTATTTTGTTAACTGTTCAGCTGTGACATAACTTTATCAACCAGATATTTCAAATTTGTAGCTTTGGTGGACAATATCCACCTGCTAGTGTGTACCAAATTTCAGTTGCATACATTGAAATGACTGCACCTATTTACCATGTGAGTAAATGTTCTTTTTCGGCCATCCGATATAGAACATGTAACCTTTGTCATTATTATCACAGACTATAATAAAGAATATTCCATTGTCTTATCACAAAGATGGCATAGACATATACATAACGAGATGACATGACTGTCATTATTCCTGCCTGCTGGCTTCTGAAAACCTCACAAGACTATTCCTTTCCTCAGTGAAACTACTCCTGTGAGGATTCCACAGGCCACTAAAGGCTTCCAGTGATGTGGTAAACATAGTAAGCAGGAGTGATTCAAAATACTTGACTCTTAGAAGGGATACAGCGATTCAGTGAGACCAGATTACGTGTTAATTCAATTTTGCCCCCTCTCCTCTCAAAAAAAAAAAAACAAAAAAAATTACCACATTATTGGAGGGATTGCGTTGTTGAGCTAATTGACCACGATCAGACAAAATCAAATTCACCTGATGAAATTTACAAGCACAAATTTCAGACTATGCCCGGTGATCTAAAAAGCACAACAAAAAGTTTACCTAAAGAAACTGAAATGAAATTTGGTCATATCAATAGACAGAAATGATCTATAACCGCTACAAATTTAATTGAACTTGGTGCTATGCTCTCATCACAGCGAAACAACAGAAAATGAAAACGTGTTTAAAAAGCACGTACCGAGGCCAACTTGTCTGACACACGCCAGGTATGTTTTTGATGACAGTGTGGTTTTATTTTCTTATTTTTAAGCTGTGACATAACGATAGCGTCTAGATAATTGAAATTTGGGGCATTAACAGGCTTTATTGTGGGCAAAATTTCATTTTTTTTGGTCATAATTCAACTGAATTATTGAAGTTATTTATAAAAATGTGTGCAATAAAGTAACGTTTTTTTGGGGGGAGCTGTTCTCTACACAGCTGACATATATGTTCAATCAAAAACATCGTATCCCATTTTACTCAGCTATGTTCCCACTGATCCACTCATTGGAGGCCTGGATTCAAAGAAACAGAATCTAGGCTTGAAGTCTAATATTCAGGATTCAAATAAACAGAATCTAGGCTTGAGGTCTAATATTCAGAATTAAAAGAAACAGAATCTAGGCTTGAAGTCTAACATTCAGGATTCAAATAAGCAGAATCTAGGCTTGAGGTCTAATATTCAGAATTTAAAGAAACAGAATCTAGGCTTGAAGTATAACATTCAGGATTCAAATAAGCAGAATCTAGGCTTGAAGTCTAACATTCAGGATTCAAATAAACAAAATCTAGGCTTAAGGTCTAATATTCAAGATTTAAAGAAACAGAATCTAGGTTTGAGGTCTAATATTCAGGATTTAAAGAAACAGAATCTAGGCTTGAAGTCTAACATTCAGGATTCAAAGAGACAGAATCTAGACTTGGAGTCTAACATTTCGAGTGAAATGAACAAATGTTTGTTATTTCTAATTGTATTCGGTATTACTGGCGACAAAATCATAGTGTTTTACTATTAATGCAAGGGGCATACGATATGAATTTATAAAAACAAACATACATACATAATATAGAGTAAATTATAAGTCAAATATCATTTGCTATATTTTCCAGTAGCTCAAGTTCATGACATTGGCTGTGCTCAGTCAAGCGGAAACCTCTGGAATCTCGTCATACATAACAAAGTCATTCACTTGGTTTTTAAAAAAAAAAACCCAAACAGACTGCATCATAAAAAAAAAATTCTCTTTGTCATAACAAAGAGAATATGATGCAGTCAGTTTTTTGTTGTTGTTGTTGTTGTTGTTTTTTCTCATTGTGGTGGTGATGGTTTTAAACGGCACGTAAAGTTCCCTATGTGGTTACCCAATTTGGAGACTTTCAAACAACTCAGATATAATTTTCCAAGATGTGAACAGCAAGGATGCAGGTTTTATTATTGTTATGAATCTTCTGAAGTTCTGACAGTGTTGCGGGCTTCCTAGTTCTGTCTGTCCCATGATAAAGTTAGGATTGTTATGCACCTCGTACCTAATAGCGCATCACTGGACATCGCCTTCGACTCTCAGAATCAGATCTTAAATACTAGACTCTGGCCACTGAATTTGTACAACCTGCGACTTTGCTTTACGTGTTTGAAAATTGACGCGAGAAACACAAGGGAGATAATAGAATCTAACTGTCAGAAGGTAACAATTACTGGGTTATTTCCCATCGAATATAATGCCAACTGTCGACTCGCTGCCAACTTCAAGAGTTGAACCCTTGGCACATCTCTCTTTCTCTCTCTCTCCCCCTCTCTCGCGAGCTCTCTCTCTCTCTCTTTCTCTCTCTCTCCCTCTTTCCCTTTGCGTCTCCGAATGTCTCATACTATGCCATATCTCTGTTCTGTGTCATTTTCCAGTCATAAATTCTGTTACTTAATTCCCTCCGGCCTTCCTTCTCCAACTCCCAGACAATCACCTGCACCCTCACAACCGCCAGATTTTCGCCACCTAGGAGCTCAAGGGAAGGAAGCGGTAAAAGAATTATCAAGGGAGGTGACTGAGAAAGTGTGCGTGCTCACTGGATGTAGACAATCAGTTGTCTTCCCGTCGGTCATTACATAATTGACTGCCCGGCTTGTCCAATCTTTGCTGCCGTTAACCCCCGTTAACTGCCCAAATCATCAAATTTTGTACGACTGTATTCGTCCACTTTTATGTTGAGTTGCTTCTTTCTTGGGCCTTGCAAGCCACTGTTAGGGTGTAGTTATTTTATGTCAGAAGGCCTGTGATCTAAAAAGGCAGCCAATTTAAAAGCTTTAGCATAATTTAAGCTACAGTCTTCTGAAGCATAATATAATACGCATAATTTAAAATAGCATAATTTAAGCTAGCGTTGTTTTTTTTTTCCTTTATACACGTATGATAAGTGTACTGAATATCAAGTATTCATAAATGATCGGATAAAAAAAACAAAAACTGGGACCAAATCAGAAACAAAGGTGACCCCTTTTGAAATCAGGTTAGTCTAGCTAAAAAAAAATTAGGCAATGACCCTTCCCCACCTCCTCCTCCAATTTTCTCCATGTCATTTTCTTCCCACTTAAAAAAAAAGGCGAAAGAAAGTATTTTAATATCCATGGGTTAACATTGCCAAATAGCTGTAGAAACAGAATTCTACAGTTCAGTAATAGGCCAAAAGAAGAAGATAGAATATGTGCCAAAGACCCTTCCAAAACCCGTCTTTCCACGGCACTGGTAGAGTACAATATCGGCTATGTGATCCCATTCTCGATAACCGGGTACACACCAAGGAATATACATTGATAATGATGTTACATTTCGCGGTATCTAATACTTTTGTCAGTATCATGTCAATATGTTCAGCCTGACAGGAGCTCTTGCTGACATAATATTATACTATAATTATCTTATACATTATCAATATCAATGTCAGGTCACGATAGAGTAACACACTGTCAGTGTATTGAATAATAATAGTTCCTGCCACACAAACTACGACCCCAATTCACAACGCAGTACTGTGATCACAGTCCAAGATAACAAACTCTTTTTCGCTCTCTCTTTCTTGCTCTCCCTCTCGTTCTCTCTTTCTTGTTCTTCCTCTCGCCCTCTCTTTCTTGCGCTCTCTCTCTCTCTCTCTCTCTCTCTCTCTCTCTCTCTCACGCACACTCACAACCACGCATTAATTATGAAGACAGTCTTCTCCCTAATGCAGAAATCACAGTTGCAGCTGAGCCCGTATCTGAAAGGAAAACAAAAAAAAACTCCAGTCAAATCTAGATCCAGATTAGATCTATAAAAAATTACTTTGTATGTAAGTTCAGGTAATTTGATTTACCATCGAGGCTTTCCGTAAAACACCCGCTTCCGTGGACAAACTGGCAGGAAGAGTGATTTTGTCTGGTTTGTTTGTTTTCCACAAAATGGCCGGTAGATTGGTTCACCCATAGCTTTACGGGTTCAGAGCTAAGATGTCCATCTGTCTGTCCCTCTTTATATTTTGTTAATAAATTTACATTACTTCCCCTTCCTGTATCTCTGACAATGTTTTCCTGTCTAAGATCGTTATTTCTCTTCCTGCCTGTCAGTCTCTTTCCCAAATCCCTCTCTCTGTATTTCTTTCGCTGTCTTTCCATTTATTTTTGCTGCTTCCTTGCCTACACTTCGAGTCTAAAGGTGTTTGTATGTGTTTACATCTCTGCAATCCCTGTAGTCTTTCAATATTATATCTATGATCTATGCCCATCTGCCTTATGCCCATCTCATGATGTCTTCTCGTTTGTCTGTTGTTTTGTCCATGAATCTGTCTGCCAAGTTGGATCTTTCTCTCTCTCTCTCTCTCTTTCTCTCACTCTCTCTCTCTCTCTCTCTCTCTCACACACACACACACACACACACACACACACACACACACACACACACACACACACACACACACACATTCATTCATTCACTCTATCCGTCCCTCTTTCTGTCTGCATACTCACATTCCATGTATAGAGGACAGTGGTGATGTAGAGGGGGACGGTAATGAACAACAAGATCCACTGCATGTACCTCAAAAACTCCTGCATACAGAAAAAGTTCAAATGTTAACGATAACATCGTCATTGATGTCGAACTAACAGAATGGCCTAGCTAAAAGGCTAGTGTTGTCAGTGTGTTGAAACAATGCCAAACCTTTTGATATTTCACTCTGCAAACATGATGGCTTAGCTCCAAAAAGGGCAATGCTGACAAGATAGCTTTGGCTCAAAGGGCTAATAATTATGACCTAATATCAAAAGTTAACACCGTCACCGCCGGACTGCTGATTAGATTACCTAGCTCAAAAGATTGAAATTGCCACTATAATTTTAACATGATGGCTCAAGTCAAAAAAATTAACATTCTCACTCTGTTAACATAATGACTTCACTCAATAGGTTGATGTTGTCATTGAGCTAACATGATGACCTCACTAGAATAAATACTGTAGTTGCGCAACTAACATGACAACCTAACTCAAAATATTTCAATGTGCAGATACGATGGTCTAACTCAAAAGGTGAACATTTTCGCTGGCCTACCATGTTTGTCTATTCAGCTCACATTTTCACTGCGCTAACATTTGCCTAGCTTAATAGGTTAGCATTTTCACCGTCCCACCATTATGGCTTAGCTCAAAAGTGTAAATTTTTTACTATGCTATCATGATGACCGAGTCAAAAGTTCAAAAGTTTAATATTTTGACTCTGCTATCATGATGACCCAGTAAAAAGTTCAAAAGTTTAATATTTTGACTATGCTATCATGGTGGCCATACTAAAAAAAATCATGACCGTCACTGGGCCAACTTGAAGGCCTAGTTTAAAGTAAAACAAAGACTGGTCTAGCCCTTTAGGATCAAACTCTGATATTTTACAAAAACTATACATTAATCATGTGGGCATGTTTTACTATGCATGCTGTTGGAGGTAGGTTATGCCTGTCATTCTATATAATGTTCCTCGAAATTAAACAAGAAAGTGACAAACTCCTCATAATGGCGCATATGTCTATTAGCAGGTCTCCTTCGCTTTAGGGGACAAGCAGTACAGCTTTAACTGAGCATCTCCGAGTCAAATTCTGTATAATCAAATTAAACTGCCCCGCATACAATATTAATCTAGACTGCCATTTCACTAATATCATAATGCAGAATATCGATTCGGTCGAAAAATAAATGTAATTATTAGTTAATTACATTTTATTACTCTGGGCCTATCGAAGCTTTTCTATTCGGGGTATGCCCAGATTCATGGTATTGTTACTCTGGGCCTATCGAAGCTTTTCTATTCGGGGTATGCCCAGATTCATGGTATTGCAACTCTGGGCCTATCGAAGCTTTGCTATTCGGGGTATGCCCAGACTCATGGTATTGATATGTCTCAAATGTCAAGTAAGATTCAAATATCGGGTAACTAAGCTGACTTTAAAGTTATTTCAGTGGGGAAAGAGGTCACTAAAAACACAGTGACTGAAAAAAAAAGAAAAACAACACAAAACATCGCGAGCTGATTGTTGAGGAAAATTTCCCGTAAGCAAAAAAAAAAAAAGGGGGAGAAAATGTCACAGCGTTAATATCCAAATGATACTTTTTGGACCCATTCAGACGTATAGATGAGAAAATGAAACATCTGGGCCCATGACAAAATTGAAATAATTACAAATCTTTTTTAAAGGTTAATTCACCAAGTATCTCTTCTCCTCCGGCCGTATATTTATTTCTATCGTGCGCTAAGGGACGTTAAGGACCCGGACAAGAGAAAAAAAATTAAAAAGAGGAAGAGACGGCGGGTGGGGTGGGGTGGGNGCTGAAGATGATGACTGGAAATGGAGAAAAGAGACCTTGCAGCCTATCAAAATAAGGTTTAAGTCGCTTTGTGGCATGATCAAGTTATGGTGTGGATATGATATGAAAGGTTTATGTGGGTAGGCCTACTTACATTAAGTGAAAAACATTTTTACCCCAGCATTAATCTGGCCTGAGATATAGATGTTTGAAGTAGCAAAGAGTCACCCCCACCCCACCCCTCCCTCACCTTTGCGATGGAAAATAAATAATTGCAACTGAAGAACACTATTTTATTATAAATGTCATTTACTCTCGATCTCCTTAACATATTTAAGCTCAAAGCTATAATTATTAACCATTCACCTATAAAATCAGTAGGTTTTGTGTGCAAAAATGAGTTTACTCTCTGCGGCAAACAAACATGGCGTCTATCACTTCCACAGCACAGCATGATATCTAAGTTCCTAGACAAGCGACAAAACGTCATGCTCATCCCACTTTTGCCTGGATCAAATTTTGGATGATCTGAGTTTCTTTTATTACTATGATCTCCCATTTATCTTCTTTTTTTTTCATTTTAAAATAATGTCGAGATTTGAAGCGTTATTATATCCTAACTTTACAAATTAATTAACACACATCTGCCTCACTGTTTTGCTTTGAGCAACATGTTGACAACGCTAAATTTCTCGAAAACCTCAGAAAAATGGCTTTGGCAAATGTGGAATGAAGGTGACAATAGGCCTCATTTTGACCTATTGCAGGACGTAATGACAGCCCATATGGAACCAATGTATGTGTTAACAGAGAATGCATTTGTCTGAGTGCCATGTGCCATGACTGTGAGTGAAGGGACGGAGAGGCGTCTCACCCAGACTTTGTCCAGGTAAATGGCCACCAGCATATAGTTGATCACGGTCTGTCCACTGATGAACCTCCATAGGAAGAAGAGCAACATGGTGGGAAGGGAGTGGCTCACCTCGATCTGCAACCTCTGTGAATAGAAACCAGCGTCATCTTCAAAAAGTGAGCAGCTCGAGATTACAATGGTCAGCCAGGACGAACGGCAGAAACGTTTTTGTGTAAGAATAGGCCTAATGGTACATTGGGGTGACTCAGGTTTTGAAAAAAAAAAAAAGAAGGAACGATGAGGGAAAGAAATGTAGAAAGGAAGGCAGTAAAAATAAATGGAACGAACGGATGAGGGCTCGAACAGACCTATTACTAAACTCCAGTCACAAACCTATAACATATCTTCCTAAGGGGCATACACGAACGTTCTTAGTTATATAATAAGCTATATCCCACCAAACTCCGGTCTAATACCTAAAGTCATTAAGCCCGCACAGTGTTTCAGTTACTTTCAGCTTAATAATCATTGTTTTGTATGGACAGCTCCTGGAGAAAGCTGTAAAACTACTTCCTGTTTTTCAGCCTTTATGACTAAAGATCCTTTTAGGTTGTGAACTTCCGCCGGAAACCATCCGGGAAAACGTAATTTGATGTCATAGATCAGTTGCGGTGTTTTCTGTAGACGCCTTTCCTTGCTCTCCATTTTGACCTATTTCCTACTGCCCTGAACAAGCCCATCCCCGAAGGAAGAAAACGCACGAGCATTCTTGTATCTAACAACATTTACGAAAAGGTCAACCCTCTCAGATCCGACAAGGTTTTAACATGCCTTAGGCGTCACTTCGCAAGGTAGACCTTGAACCACAAACAGTTTCTTTAATCTCTTATAATAGCTTTTCCTTTTTTACATCTACCTTAACCTTTTGAAATCTCGACCAACACGATAAAGTCAGTGGATCCAGCGGACAATGACATTGCACTCGACAATCACATCACGTGAGTGATCACGTGATGCAAGCAAATTATTCATGGAGAGAGTATGTGTTGGGGAATCGGGGCAGTTTAAGGGGGAAATGCTCGGAGAAAAAAGGGATAACAGGAACAGTTTCAGATGACAAAAAGGGAAAGGTCAAATACAGTTTCATCTTATCACTTTGTGCACCATAGCCATGTCAGGTTGCTAGAAGGTTGCACACCGCACCACAAAGAACTCAAGCTGAACCCGGAAATTCCGGCAAACTTCGTAGGCAAATTTTGGGATGTAATCCTAGTATCTGACTTCCGGTTAAGAGCAGAGTTAGGTTTGAGGAAGAAATGGAAACTCGGGACAGTTCCTAGACATTACTAGTTCTTGTAATTCTATCGTGTGTGCTGTCTCTTCTCTAACCCTGAGCTCTCTCTATGTGGGGATACCCTCAAATACTGCTCATGAAGGTAGTCAAACAAACGGGTCTTCGCGGCGCCAGTTTCTAGCAGCCTAAGTATGCTTCAAGTTAAGACTTAGTTATGCATAATGGAAGGGCACTAACGTGGGATTTACCCCAGGGTTAGGCTGATAGTTAGGGACGGGGATCGAACCCCTCAAGTCCAACGAATTTCGAGAAGTTGACACACCGCCGGATTTACGCACTTTGAAAGGCGGAGGGAATAGCGTGCCCTGTGCATATGGAACCCTCTGTAATTGTCTTTTCAATCCAGAGGCCCCTCTCATGCCTAGGGTTGCCAGAATTGGCTCCGTCGGAGCCAGACAGCAAATTTTTGGTTCTTTTTAATAGTCCTTGGCTCCCAAACAACTGACTGGCTCTTTGGCTCATTTTTTTGGCTCCAAAGGACTTTGAGTCAAAATTAACTAATTTTCTTCATAGAACGTACGTATACCTTTCTCAGACTGTTTGGTATTTCATTTGATCAGGCTTTTGTCATAACTGCCCAATAAGCACAAATCGAAGGTCCTCCCTAAACTGTTGCCATCTAATAAACACTTCCTATATTACCCTAAATAATGTTAAAAGGTTTATGATAACAATGATACCAATATATATTCAGAACATGAAGTAGTAAATGTCTCCTTTAATACCACGTCTTGACCCCAGCTGGTCCTTTCAAGACATGCCTTGGTTTCTTTTATGGCTCCTTTTCATATGCGGCTTGGCTCTCACTCGAAAAAAGGTCTGTTATCCCTGCTCACTGAGAGTTTGTGACACTTGACGAATGTAAATGGAATGGGATGCTATACTGCGACTGTGTTGCACAAGGTATTGATAAAAATGGCTGGTTTTTGGCGGTACATATGTTTACAGTTCCCAAGAGCGGTTGCCCTATTCAAAGACTTCAAAAAGAAAATCCAAGAACAATTTCCCTAGATGAAGATCATCGAGATGAGTTAGTAATGTTTTCCCTACTCTCAGTTAATCTCTGTCCATCACCATCATTTTTTAAATAGTTCATAATATATTCTTCATTTTCATTTTAAATCATTTTCGACCGTTTTAGTTATCTCTTGAACTCAATTCTTATGGAACATTAAAAAAAACAAAAAAGTTTGACATTCACGTAGTGCTGGGTCAATATTGAAAATGCCAGGGCCATTATCAGCAATGTTTTGTTTTTTAAGTATTTACTTTTTGCTCCTTCAAAAAATATTATTTTCCTTAACGTTTCTAAGCATAAACATCTTATACACTTCCATTTCACCGATAAAGAGCATTTTGTTCATCACTTGCCAAATCCTTCTATTAAAGGGGTGAAGAAGTGGGAGGGAGGAGAGGGGGGAACAGAATGGAAGAAGGATGTTCTCAGAAGAAAACAAAACACGGAAACCAAAAACTACTGGAATCAAGCGGCAAACCAAACAAGGAACGTCAACACATTATTACAAACAGGAAGGGGTGAGATATAATCACAACACAGAAACATCGGAACGTCCCTGCGTGAGACGCCACTCTAACATAATAAACAATGCATGTGTACCTGGCAACCAGACTAAGGTACACAAGAGGCAACAATCAAACATGGGCATTCCTCTTCACTGTACCCATTGTCACGAATGAGACGTCTTGACATTACATTAACAATCGGCACATTCTCTCGTCATGGCGTCCGTTAACGCGCGAAGTGACGAGTTTCTGCGCAGAATCTGAGTGGACGAGTCGAGAGTTTTCAGGAGCGAGGGTTTTGTTACGTTCGTGACTCCCAACACTTTAAATTCCTTATTTATTTGTCGTTATGACAGCGGTACCCGAGTGCCTAACTCATCTCGTGAACGATATACCTAAAGCGTTAGTGTCCGTTACGTTATAATGCACGACAATGAACAGTGTAATGCATTCAATCGCACATGTATATTGGTCCACCTGCAAAAGATTAAGCACCCCTGCTTTGAAGAACCACCCGTTTTATGGATTCTAAATAAGGATCGGTTGAAGCCAGTTATTAGTAGTTTTGTGACGAACGGGCTGTCTTGAGGACAATGAGTTCCCGACGACGAAATATTGTGCGAGGAGGAGTCGCTTTTCCAAGAGATTGCACTTTACGTCCCTTCATCACCGCTTCCCATCCCCCACCCCACCCCCTCTCTCCATCCCGGACACAGACTAAATTTTCCATAGCCGCAATCCTCCTCCTCCCTCAGTATCCCATCTCCATAATATTTAAAGATTTCATTTTAAATGGCTCAAATTTTCCCTGGACCATTTTTTTTACAAGTTTTCAGAAGATTTTCACAATCTCTGTTACGCACTTTTATGCGGTTTCTCTATCGATCATTTTAATAGATAAAAGGTCGTAACATCAGTTTCCAACACGCCTGCCCTATCGATATCTGTACACAGTTTAAACAGCCTTTTGCATCGATACCCCTGACAAGCCTATTACACCAGTTTCTTATGTAACCTTGTCACAGTGACATCCTAAACGAGGTTATCGTATCGACATATTCGCATTATCGCACACTCCATGCTTCCATAACCAGCCCAGCCCTATCGTACTGGCATGTAACAGGGAAACTATGTATGATCGTAATTTGGTGTGAGCTGCTGTGCGGCAGACTGGCAGTAAAGCCAATGAGTATAGTGCACACATGCGTAACACTGATGGACAGACAACTCGACATGTGTATCAGAGATCAAAATAATGTAACCTACATAGACATGACTAGACAATCGCGGGTTGAGAATTACAGGGTTCTATCTTGCTTTTAGGTTGTTTCGAGAAAATGAGGATTGAAGTTTCGAGGGTTAAGAAACCGCACTTGAAATAACCGTAGCTCATTGATATTCATGCAGGGGATGCATTATGTCTATACTGACACATCTGAGCATATTTTTTGATGTTTGGAGTTATAAGGAACGAACAAAGCTGTTTTGAAATTTCGAATAGAACCTTGTTACACTGACTATCACCACAATACAAAGAAATTACAAGGTACTCTGCATTAAAAGATACGAAACACTGCATAGATGGAACGTGAAAGCTTTATTACGGTGGTTTTGATTGACAAGTCTGATACAACAGAAAAGACATGAAGTGATGCTTCAGTAATTTTAGACAATTCCCAGACTTCTGTAAAATTCTCTGTCAATAAGAGGCATGAATTTCAGCATGTCTTGTAAGTCTTTTTTCTTTGCTTCTGTCAACGAGCATGATGGATTTAAGAAACTTAAAACAGGTGGTATAAATGGCCGAGTACGTGCAGCTCTGGTTCTTGGTTTGGGTTCAACATTAATACTCACACTTTCTGCAGTAGAGTGTTTAGTTGTGTACATGATATTTGTGGAGTGAGGCGCAAAGGAGAGGGATGCTACTTTGGAGAAAGGGAGTTCTTTGAATGAGTAGCATTCTGAGGCTTTTTTTGAAGTCTTTGAACGAGGTAGGTTTCAGCTGAATTATTTTAAATGTTTTTTTCCTGTTCACCTTCAGGAGGATCCTGATAATAGAGATGGGTGAGTAGTACTCTGATGCCAAGAGGTGCTTTTCAATTTGGCTGTGCATGTTATCTCTACCTCTTGTACTGCAGAGTGTCCAAGAAGGCTGGACTTCATGCACAGAGATGTTACACTGGAAACTGTGTTTAAGAATTCCACTTTGGCCGTAGCCATGATGTAGTTTCTATTTTGGGGTACACAGCTGTCACTCCACAATATCATTCGTTTCACTTGTGGATATTCTCGGGATCAGAGAGTGCAAAATTTCTGTCATGGCACTAGCCAAGTCATTACCAGCACGGCCTGCTGTAGTTTCTGCCCATACAGCACAATAGTATGACTTTGATATACCGACTGTGGCATGCCCAGTTAAGTTGTAAACATTCAGTTTTCTCTTACAAAAGAAACTGCTGATTTCAGCTCTTGGGCATGAAATCACATTCTGCAAATCAAAGCAAAGAACGGCTGTTTCAGGGTCATTTATTTGCCTATCCCTATCCCGTTCTTCTTTGGCTGTACTTTTAGCAGCCAGGTGGTTGTCCAAAGTGGATTTCTGGTCTTCAATTGTGAGCCCAATGCGTTCTGATACCTTGAATGCCTCACATAGATCATTGCTGACAATAATCCTCATACATTTTCTGAATATTAAGAGATGGGTCAAGATACTTTTTTTTTTTTTCAGTAATGGCTGTCAATGGTAGGAAAGCTCTTGATAATTATGATCTTTGACAAACTTGAGAAGCAGTACGAAACAAACGGCGTGCCATGTTGTGTGTATGTGAATACACTAGGCTAGGCCTATAGCCTATGTCTACACTCCGGTATTGAATAAGGACACCTGAGCGAGTGCTGTTATGATTGGCTACACAACCATCAGTTGTTAAGTCCGAGCTATTTCATTGGTCAGATGCAATAGAACTTTGTAATTCTGTTCGACCTAGAATAGAACCTTGTAGTTATGAAAGTAAACCTTGAATACGCGATAGGACTTTGTAACATTTAAAAAATACACAAAAAAATTACTTGAGAAAAGGTTTCATTTCAAGCCAGGATATAGTTATGATGCTGAGCAACAAGAAAATGGGTCTAACTCATTTTTCACAAAAATGCGAGATAGAACCCTGTAATTCTCAACCCGCGCAATGTAAAAATGGTGAAAAGAACTCTATAGTTTTATAATGTTTTCGAAAAATAAAACACACGCACACACACACACCCACACACACACACACACACACACACACACACACACACACATACACACACGCACGCACACACAGGCACGCACACTTCCACACAGGAAATGGGTCTCACGAAGCTGACAGGTGGCATGTCCTAGATCAATACTGTCCTAGAGCAGCAACAAGAACCATAACAACAACAACAACAACAACAACAACAACAATAATAATAATAACAACAACAACAACAATAATTACTACAACAGCGATGACGACGACGTCAACAACGCAGCAACATCTAATCAACAACGAAACCACCAACTAAATGCACAACAAATACGTGTGCATGGTCATACAAATACTGAGATCCCAAATGAAAGTTTAGTCATGTAAATTTTTCATCGTTTCCAAAATGTAATATTGGACAATGTGGTAAGCAGTCTGGTCTCATGTCACTCACCGATAAAGAGGAATCCGAAAGGGAGACTTGAAATACTTCTGTAAATGCTTGAACGGCTTTATCCCAACATATCCCTGCCACGGACAGACACACACCATAGCTGAGTGTCTTCAAAAACAAATACCGGTAGCTGTAAGGCTCTCTGCCACTCATTACCGAGTGACCATTGGTCATTCCTGAGTTCTCCTTAGAAGAGTCAATATCTTTCGACCATACCGGAAGCGGTGCTGGTGTTTTGCTCGGCCCGTACGTTTTAAAAAGATAGAACAAGATTCCGAAGCAAAAGAAAAATCCTCCTAACGTGTCAATGATCACGTCCACAAAGTACCCGGATGTGGAATAGACTGAGTTGTACTGGAGATGCTGGTTGGCGTGGGCGCGATATACAATGCCATCAAAGGCGTCTAACCACGTTCTTAAGCAGTAGAGAACCACGCCGATCCGCCGATCTTGAAGATTTTCTGAAGCCACGAACTTACCGGAGAGGAATGCTACAAGGAGATGAGAAAACGAGACCATGTTGGCCGAGATAAAACTGAAGATACTCGTGAAATGAGTACATGTGTTAAATAGCTCAGCCGTAGGCGTCTGAATATAATGCCGGAAGTGATCGCTGAGCATAGCTTTGACCGTCAAGTGAGTGAAAGGACTGTAGATTTCTCCTGGTGCTCCGGGCTTGGCTTCCTCCACGAGATTTGTGGCGAAATAACGCGTGAACAAGACGATGTCCATGACGAGGAAGTAGGTCAGCAATATGGCGCCGAGGACGACCCAGCAGGCTCGAGTCAGAGTACATGATAGACACTTGTTTTCGTAGACCATGCGTCGCGGTAGGGTAGGGGGAGGGGTCCAGTAGGCGGTCAACTGTTGGAGCGAGTAACATCCCTTGTCGTTTAGCCTGAGAATAGTATACAAGACAAACTTGGTTATTCACTTTGCTATATGATAAGAACTGCCAGTGGTAAAATCACTGACAATAAAGCTTGTTACAGACCATTTTGTTGACTGTAGTAGGGACAAAAACAAGCAGGCAAACAAACAAACAAACAAACAAACAAACAAAAATCTAACTCTTCCTCAGACAGGTACATTGTAGTTTAGATTACAGCAGCATGTGTCATTTTCAGGTTGGTATGCTGGCAGACTGAACGGGTATGACAAACAAAGCTTTCAAAATTGCAGTCCAAACCACATCTTTGAACTTCGCAACAATTTGTAATACAAAATAATAATGTACGGATGATTCTACCCAATCGCAATTCGATTACCTGTAACTTCCTGTACTGCCACTTAAACACAGCAATATTCTCATTTGACAGATAACTGCATAAATATATTTTATCAAAACAGCTGAATAATAGTAAAGTTTGTCAAATGCGAATTTTCAAGAGCCCTCAAGCCTGTCCTGTTCAATATTATTGCCATCGCGCCCATAGTTCTGTCAAGCACATAGGATAAGCAGGGTACGAAGAATAGTTCTTTTTGCTAACGCCTGTTCAACGCACTCCTACTCTGCATAATGTAGATCTAGACTGTCTGAACAATTCAAGCATACAAGTCTTCAGGTCGTAATAAAAGTAAACGTTTAATTTTTTGTATGCTCTCGCTGAGTTGCAGTTAGGCGAAATTCACTGTATAGGACTTTTTCATTTACCCCCTTAGAGAAATAATTTCACAATGCCAAACAGTGTTTGCATAGTGTATATGTGTATATATATATATATATATATATATATA
>JAWQUT010000268.1:287052-298796 GCA_033807755.1 Ellobium chinense
TATATATATATATTATAATAAAGAGACACAGAGAACAATATATATTATATGACACACAATATTACAAAGGAAAAACATAAAAAGATCGCTGCTTGTTGCTGTGATGCAGCGCCCTGTGGCCATATGCCATAATCCATACGTTACTTAACGTATTGCGTTAACCACAGTCAACACTACTAATGTTTTGGGAGTTTCCAGTGGTTACCGCAATGCGTCAACTAACGCTAGGATTATGCATACAGCCCCTGGTCCCCCAAGCTCTATAGTCAGGCACTCATTTGAATCAGGAAGTGAAGTATCTTTCTCAAGGACACTACCATATCAATCAACTCCGATTCGAGAATCGAACCCATAATCCATTGACCTGAGAGTCTTCAGAATGTGAGAATAACTCACACGCCGCATGACCATGCCGCTTCCAGCAACGTTATGTATGTGAAGAATACATAGTGGATTCATTAGCTGA
This sequence comes from Ellobium chinense, assembly GCA_033807755.1. Lineage (NCBI taxonomy): Eukaryota > Metazoa > Mollusca > Gastropoda > Ellobiida > Ellobiidae > Ellobium > Ellobium chinense. The sequence goes on from JAWQUT010000268.1 coordinate 287,519, forward strand.
ATAAGGTCCAATATTCTTGCTCGCGGCGGCATCCCCAACACGGAAGCGTGGGCCTAGACTGGCCTACTGCCCAAGGTAACTGCCAATTATACAGCACGAGGAAATAGTCCTTTGATGTGAAAATGTCAATCCGTTAGAAAGGTTATGATCAAGAGACTTCTCTTGCAAAATACATTGCTGTTAATGGAGATGGTTTGATCATCTGTTGCAAGAGGGATTTCGAGTTAAAGAGTGCTCCAGGACGATAATGACTAGGCCTTTATTCTGCTTACCCTGATTCACTCCAAACATACTAGAGAGCTCTTACCCTCAAGTTCGAATCTCTCCATGACCGTAATGACAACAGTAGGCATCCACACACGACATTTCCTGGTGCTACGATCATACTCATTATCGAATTGTTATGTATGTGACCTTTGCACGTAAATCTTTATTATTATCAGACTGCTGTCCTGTTGCCAGAGTATGCACTCTGCTGTTAACCCAGTTTCAGTTAAATAAACTGGTTGGAAAAAGTTGCAAGGCAAGAGAGCGACACAAAACGTCAACCTACAGACCGCTGTGGAAGTTTTGTGGGTTTTTTTTTTCTTCTTTTCGCCAGGAGCTAACTTTGAGAATTCTAGCTCAACTCAAGAACATTACTCTCTGCCAAAAAAAAACCTACGCACAGAATTTTTCGAATGGCTTACCACTGTTAAAATAATTTGTAGAGGGTACATTAACTCACAACCCAAACGCAAATGCGGTGTTTCTAATGACCACCTTCATTATTAAATTGGCCATCGTCGAATAATGATATATTGTGCTTTCAGTATGAAGCAGAGTTGCCAGAGAAGCAGCATTCATGCAAGACATCCGGAATACTCTACACGTCAATGTTCATACATACATGAGAAATTCATCTTGAGGGGTTCGCCAGAATTAAATTCTAACGAACAAACCATTTCCTATCTAGATCTTGGCGATACAGAAAACTGCTTCTGTAGTCTATATTACAGATTGTATCACACACGCCTTAAAAACCCATCCACACTCATCAAAAGCGAGAGATAGTAAAGAGAATTTATAACACTTAACTCATGTGCACGTTGCGCACGTTAAAAATCCCTTGGCAGTTTTAAAATCGTAAAAGAGTAGGCCTAGGCGGCCGCTGTCCAGGCAAAATGGATAGGAAAATTCTACTGAAAAACGTTGACAGTAACCATGAGGGCGTATTATAGCCGTAATCGTGCTGACATGCCGTAAAACAAACTCACTCACTCACTCATGTAGCACGCGACGCCTCATGTCCAGCCTTCCACTGACTGCGTGATCATTTTTACGGAAAATGACTGTTCCAGAGTTGTCTGCCGGTCGATCAACTGATACCCGACTTCAAAATTCGACCACCGCCTCGCACGGTTGACTCCAGCATGCGAATTTATTCATAGTGGAGTGAAAGTGAGAACTAGTTCTCCCGACGCATCCCAAAGGTTAAAATAACTGTTCGGTACGGTCTGCTCAGGAATTGTTAGAGCAAAACGCCATTAATGAAGTCTTTCCTTTCATTATATTTATTATTACAAATTTGTTGAGTGTTCCTATTTAAGTGACAAAGTTTAGCGGTTAGCCTACAGTTAAGTACAAAGGCATCGGCAGCATAATAATCGAACGTAGGCATAATTTTGCGTCCCTGAAGCTATAAGAAATGCTGTCGTGTACGCTATGTTGCCGGCAGTGTAATTGTTTCAGATCATTCTCATTATCGTTCTTTCTTTAACCATGTTGGAACGTGGATTGATCGTTGGCTTGGTTGTCTTGCTTACATCAGCCTTACGTACGGCAACAGCTCCCTTGCTGATAGGTTTGAGCCATGGGTAAACAGCGATTAGCTATTCTACATATCACAGATTAAACAAACTTCCTCAAAACTGACGTTAACTCGTGTCATGCTGACGTGTTGTTTGTTTGCACTTTGTGGATATCAGATATGGAAATTTTAAGCTCCTATTATATCGCCTTTATCTCTCTCATTCTGTGTGTGTGTGTGTGTGTGTGTGTGTGTGTGTGTGTGTGTGTGTGTGTGTGTGTTGTGTGTGTGTGTGTGTGTGTGTGTGTCTTTCTGTCGGTCTGTCTGTCTCTCTCCCTCTCTGTCTATCTATCTGTCTGTCTGTGTGTCTGTCTGTGTGTCTGTCTCTCTCTCTCTCTTTCTCTCTCTCTCTCTCTCTCTCTCTCTCTCTCTCTCTCTCTCTCTCTCTCTCTCCTTTCACTAGTGAGTTTTTCATATGCTTCATTTAGTCGGTGTAGTGCAACAAGCATTAAGTCACAATTTAAAAACGATGTTTATAGCTCTGTTCCATCAAACTGACATCAGTAGCTATAGTAACAGCTAGTCCCTTAAAATTTTTTGCCATCATTGTTCTGCTATGTGCTCACTCCTAACCCTCCGCGCCAGACCATGCCCATATTAGTTTTTTATTACTTCCACCGATACCCAAGAGAAAAGAATGCCGTCGTCTTCGTAGAACATCAGTTGAAAGTACAAGCACGGAGTCTTGTGCAATCTACAATGCCAGCAGGGGTGAGAACTTGAAGTCTCCAGGCCGATGACTTCTTTGAATAATTACTGCTCTTTCATCACCAAATTATCATACTAGTCCAACCAAACCTAATTCCATCCCATTGGGATAATTACTAGTCTGAAAGTCAGTTCTTTAAGGTGGCATATTGATACGTTACAAAAGCAAGTGCCATTTCGTGCTTAGCAAAAGAATAAGACGAAAAAGTTTATAATTATAATATAATATAATGAACGACAGTGCTTAGCTGAATAGCAACTTCCCATCTTCGTAATGAAAGATTAGATAGGATCCTGAGGGAGCAGTCATCGATCAAAGAAGGTGGCCCGTACATCAGCACCCACCGACCCCTGAAGCACTGCACAGCCATCAATAATTAAAACGAGTCTAAGCAAATTCAAATTTGTATACAGCGTAGTGGAAACAAAATTGGTGACTAAGCACTTCGCGTTAGCTCTAGGAGAGTAAGCTGTGAATCGAAGGATGGTGCTGAAAGGTCACAGTGCGTGTATGTAAAACTAGGGAAATTTGTAAAGCGTATCCTGAAGTAATATTCTTCGCTGTGTAAAATAATTTGTTCTGAGCTGCACAAACTCCTGATCGGGGGCTGAGGAGAGTGGCATAGCATACTGGTGTAGCTACAGTATATAAAATTGATATTGAGGAGACTGCCCTCGTAGTCATTAGTCTGAGGCATGGGTGCATGCGAATAGCGTATGTGTGTGTGTGTGTGTGTGTGTGTGTGTGTGTGTGTGTGTGTGTGTGTGTGTATGTGAGTGAGTGTGTATGTGTGTGTGTGTGTGAGTGTGTGAGTATGTGTGTGTGAAAGTGTGTGTGTGTGTGTGTATGTGTGTGTGTGTGTGTGTGTGTGTGCGTGCGTGCGCGCGCTTGTGTGTGTGTGTGTGTGTGTGTGTGTGTGTGTGTGTGTGTGTGTGTGTGTGTGCGCCCGCGTGCGTGTGCTGATGCTACAATGCAAGTGCGTGGATGAATTATTGTCATTCCTGCTCACAGTATATAGGTCATCTACTCCTCTATTGTATGTATGCTTATTTGTACTTAGAGTACCTGATCTTCATAAAGTTATTGTTATTGTTATTATTGTTGTTGCTGTAGCGGGGCTGTAGCCGATTAAGATGAATTATGAATAGCGTTAAGACAACTAAAATCTGGCCGAAGAAATTGGGTTGCTGGATGCGGTGAAAAACGAAATGATCCCGATGGCTGATACCAGCAATGTATATAAAGAAAGGTTCGGAGTTTTCCCAGAATATGCCCTCCATATAAATACGCCAAAGAATATTATGGTAAAAGCCTGCTACGTGTTTATAATCGTGCGGAAAAGTAGTTAAATTCAGTTAAATCGAGAGAATCTCAACTCTTGTTGTTGTACGCTAGAACTATTCTCACCTTTATGTGACTACGCTAGGCGTTACGGTCGAATATATTCACAAATCTGGGCCAACCGTTGTGAGACAGCGGTCGAATTTTGCAGCCCAGCGTCAGCTGTGGGCTGATCGACAGGCAGGCAAGGCAACACGCAACAGTCGTTATCCATAACATCGGGTCACACAACCAGCGGGCGGCTGGACCCAATGCGAGAGTTCAGGATAGAACGTCAAAGGAAAAAAAAAAAGATGCCTTTTCTTTCCGTACCAATGAGATAAGAAAATTCGTGAGACATGATTATCGTTACAGCATACTGGCGATTCAGTTGACAGATTAAAATGTAAGTGAACGGTAAATAGTGTAGGAGAGATGCCAAACATGCCAGAATGATGCATCCCTCTCACAGTCTACAGTTATGAATATGCATACGCCACACAATGCCTTCCGTCAGCCCCCCCCCCCNCCCCCCCCTTCTTTCTCTCACTCTCGTTCTCTCTCTCCCGTTGCATCTCGTCAAAAAATGCTACAATCCGAATTCTCCAGCCTGCCCTCAGTTTAGTAAATTTATATTCTATGGACATGTGCCCTGATTTCTTTGAGACTGCTCTTTCTGTGTTTTGTCGTGCTATCCCATAAATCACAGTTTTTATGAGACCAATGCCGAGAGTAGTGGCTGTCATCGAATGTCTTCTATGGCACTAAACAAATCTTGTGCACTCTTACAAGAGTTGTCGAGAGCTGAACAGCATCGTAAATTTAAATGGTGTTTTCCAAGGTCTTTTGCAACTACTCTCGTATTATTTTACAGTACGGGCAGGACAACTAGGTCAAATTCGGACACATGGACTACAATCAACTCCTTTTAAATGCAACTAAAAGGGAGCGCGGAAAAGTTGCGATTGAAAGAGGCTGCCAGTTTCAAGTGACTGTTTTGTTGTTTTTTGTCGGTCACAAAAATGCAGCAGTCTATTATTTGAAAATGAGGACGTTTTAATGAGCAGATTGTCAGTTTAAGCAATCGACTGTATTTTTTAAAGGTGTTGGCTATGATTGGGAGCCAGAACTGGTATCTTAGTTATACTACAGAGGTGTAAATTCAAATTTCTCATTGCGAATGTGTATGTGTGCTGGGAGATGGGATGCGTATTTCACATTTTTGAACTTATTTCTATTATTTCATTTCGGTTTTCAGAAAGAAAAGAAAGGAGAGTTGATACCATGGCACATTTTGGCTTCGGTAGCACGACGTCACTGTGTGATTCACTGTACAGACCCTAGAGTTATAAAAGGTTTTCTTCAAAGTTTGAATGTCTTCGCAACTGACAGCTTGTGCATCAACGACTGGATCTCTTATCTCTTACCATCGTAAAAAGAAAAGATAAAAAATCACACTAACTCTGCATGTTGAAAGCTACTAAAGGTGCATTCAGCACCACTGCACAGTTGTAATTTTTACGATGGTAAGATATTTCATCGTTAAAACGAAAGCTCTCAGTTATGTCAGATTGATAGCACCCAAAACCCGCTTGTTCAGGTACTTTAACCCGGGAACCAGTAGAGAAACGCCCGTCTCTAGCTCCCTACTTCCACTCCTTCCTAAAACGACACGCGCATAACACACCGAAGGATACCACCTCTGCGACAGCAAAAGATTGTATGCGCCAGAGCTACAGCTGTACAGGAGACCCACAAAAATAATCGCCTTGCGCCTTTTCTAATCGATTAATCAATGGCACCCACTTCTGGATATCTCAGAAACTATGAACATGAAAGAAAAAAAAAGGACTTTCGCTGACCCTGTGGGAAAATTGGTTTACGATACCACACAATGTTTCATCTCATTAATAATACAAACACACTGAGCAGTATTCATCATACATGCAAATACATAATATTTGAAATAAAACACAATCATAACAAAGTCACTGCTGGATCGGCACTAAAGCCAGATACTCGTTTACACCTGCGTTGAGTGAGAGAAAGGGAGGAGAATGATACGCAATGTAAACCGCCTGGCCCAGGAGTCGAACACACACACGCTGGACTTGACAATCTTCAGTCTTAGAGTACACTCCCAAACCATGTGGCCATGGTGCCCTCTCATAAAAGCTACCAGAATTTCAAATGGAAAGAAAGAGAGCACAAATCTTTATATAAATTTGCCAAGATATGAATCTAACCTAATTTGGCTAGTACGGTCTTGTCTCGTAAGATGGCTAAATATTCCAAGATGACCGCTTTTTCAGGGAATTAACGGCTGTCACCATGTGGAGATTCCACCGTATATTTCGGCTACCATTCTTACCACTTCGGGGTAAAGTCATTCAGCCAATCTGGGGTGCGTTTTTGGTTTGGTGTGCATCAGTCGCAGAGAAGAAGGACAAACACCTACTGACGGTTTATTAGGAATGTGATGTCTTTTACCAACACGGGAAGAGAAAGCTCGGCAACATGGCGGCAACCATAATAATACAGTTTCATTTTTTTATTCTAGTGGAGCGTCTGGTCTGGTGTCGGAGAGGATGGGCAAGACCAACGGTGATATGTATGTAACCGATCGCAAGTCAGGGCATTATTATCTCTTCGCATTAGTCGCAGTCAAATTCACTGGCTTAGAGACTGATAATTCCTTTGCTAAAGAAGGGGTGTGACATGTCCTATCGTCAAACTGCAAGGTCCAAACAAACACAGTCCTGTATACTCTTGGCACGGTTGTTTTTTAAGTCTCTTTGGAATTGGGACAGCATAACTAAGCTAATAAGATATGCGGGAGCTTCGCCAAAGAACGGTTTAATAATTCTTATCGCTTTTATCTTAACAATCTGTGGCGACCTACATAAACTAGGTCAGTTAGACCTGTTTGGAAAACAGAACCGTGACAGAATTTTTAATGTGCGTGTTGTGTGTGTGCGCATGCAACGTGATTTAATTGCGGTAAGATGGGTCGTACCACTGCAGAATAATTCTATGAAAAATTTTATTGCAGAATTTATTTCGTAAATATTGTATATTGCCCGTCATAAACGGCTCCCTACTAGTTCCACTTCGAAATTTTCACACGCTTTCTGATTTCACAAACAGGGGGATAAGAGCTGTGTAAGCGTCCGCTCCAAGATTTTCAGATCGACGGTTTGCATTTTTTTTATTTTACAAAACCCACTAACGAAACACTTTGTGCGTTTCTGTAACGCACAATGATCCTTTCAAAAGTTATGTCAAACTTCCGAAATAAAGATGAGTCGGGAGTTATTTATGGCAGGCACAATATTAAAAACAAAACTCGCTGAGACACAGTGTATAGGAACTCTTTTACGACACTTTTAATGACACACAGCTGAATGACGGAACGCCTGAGCCATCTGGCACAGTAGTTGTATGACAGAATCTGAAGACACATTCGTTAGATCATCCCAGTGACCCAAGAACGGAAGCTCTTCAGAGAAAGGTATTTCCGTCAATCAAAGGAGCCTATGCATAACTTCCTGATTTGGATCATAAGCTCAAACACAGAGGTCAAAATCAATGCTTTGCAAAATGGGAAGTGGTGTGACGTCTAATAAGGAGCCAAGAGGAAATAATAATGAGGAACTAGATTTATAGAGCGCACTAAATGCCCCAAATGGACATGCGTGCAGAGATACTCTTACAAATATAGAGGAAGTTGTATATTATTTTGTAATTAATCTTTGTGATGCTGTGTATAATGAATTTCTACCGCCGGCTCGCCGCTCTTGAATGGGGCAATCGAATAATATATACGCATCTCCTTGCCTATCGTTGGGTGCGGGGATCGAAATTTGCAGCCCAGTGTCAGCTGATCGGCCGGCAGACAACACGTGCAACGGTCATCAGCCGTAGTTATGGTCACGCAGCCAGCGTGAGGCTGGACCCGAGACGCCTTATGCTAGGAGAGTTAAAGACACTGTGTATTACGATTTCCATAGTGGTTATGTGCTATTAACTATTTTCTCATAATGGCGGCTACACGAATCCTGCTTAGACGGCATTGTTTGGACCTATTGTTACCTGAAACGCTAATGAACCAGGCAACTTCGAAGTCAAATTAAAATCCTTCATCGTTGTATGTACTCTTACTTACAAATTATGACAGTTTTCAGTCAGCCCTAAAAAAAACGAGTCTGAGGACATTAATTTGTGATACGCCGCTTTCTCCCCAAACACTTTCCCTTCTTTTTCCAAAGCACAAAAGGATGTGTATAATATTATCATGCAATGCCATTATCTTGGCAGGCAGTTATNAGGGAAAACTTTAGGCCAGGAAGGTCGCTCTAACACCAAGCACTGGAAAAAACACATGTTGTATTCAGTGTCCTCACTTTATTTGGTTTTCAATCCGAATTCTAATGTATATTTTTTTCGTCTGTCTTTTCCCATCCCGGAGATATTGACGCCATATCCATGGATATGTCAGTGAAACTCCCGGGAATAAGATAATGCCGTCAGGGCGATTTACTATAGAATTTCACATTTTATCTCGCTAAGCGTTTGAACAAGCAGCATGCTCTGTTGGCAGAGCCATCTGTCGTCCTAGACAAATATTCCAGGACTCTTGCACGTTTATCTGATCTCAGCAGGACTCCTCAAGCCTTCGTGCACTCCGCCAATCTCTGTTGCTTGCTTATAATCATTACCCATTTATTGACAACACTTCACATATTGAGGAAGGGAAAGTCACTGGTGCACTTCCGCTATGAAAATAGTGTTCTAGTTACTATCAAATGCGCTTAATCGCAGCTCCAGCAGGGGCATGGATAAGGTTGTGATTAAAAGGACATGAGATTACAGGCTGAGTATAATGACTAGACCGCCAGAATACATCTTACCGAGTATTCTGGCAAGATTATTATTATTTATTTTTTGTAAATCGAGACAAACATTTTCCGAATCCCTTTCCTACTGTCAATTCGTATGCCTCTTCGTTTGTTTACTGTCAAATTAAATTTAATGCACGTACAGGGATTTGAGGTCTGAATGCTGATCTTAAAAGACTGAATATGAGAGAAAACAATGAATGCCAGAGTTTTGACTGGGGTGTGAAAGAAGATATTGTACATAATAATTTTTTTTTTCAATGTAAGAAGTATGAGGACATAAGAAGACATTTTTATAAAGAATTACAGATTTTATGCATATAATATGAATGTGAGAGTGTATTTAACGAATTTTCACAGTTGTCCAGTTTTACTAAATCCATCTTTTTATTAGACTCAGAGCCATGTATTAATAATTTTATAAGTCAACAGCCTAACAAAAAAAAAATTCATACATAAGTGTTGTAGAATAAGATTTTAAATGGCTGTGGGAGGTGGAGACCTTACAAAGAAGAACACTTTTAACGAATGTATGGATTGTACATCTCTATATATGTAAATAGTCCCTTTAAGGAGTTAAATTCTATTGTATATTGAACGTTTCGCTGGGAGCCCTGACCATTGAAACCCCCGCTGTAAAGGGGTAGTTATCCAAATAAATTAATATCAGTATTATTCTATTGTAAACTGGACGTTTTGCTGGTAGCCCCGACCAGAAAAGTCCCCGCTGTAAAGGGGTAGTTATTTAAGTAAATACATTATTATCATTATTATTATTACTATTATTCTATTGTAAACTGGATGTATTGTGGTAGCCCCGACCAGAAAAGTCCCCGCTGTAAAGGGGTAGTTATTTAAGTAAATACATTATTATCATTATTATTATTATTACTATTATTCTATTGTAAACTGGATGTACTGTGGTAGCCCCGACCAGAAAAGTCCCCGCTGTAAAGGGGTAGTTATTTAAGTAAATACATAATTATCATTATTATTATTATTCTATTGTAAACTGGATGTATTGTGGTAGCCCCGACCAGAAAAGTCCCCGCTGTAAAGGGGTAGTTATTTAAGTAAATACATAATTATCATTATTATTATTATTATTATTCTATTGTAAACTGGACGTTTTGCTGGTAGCCCCGACCAGTAAAGTCCCCGCTGTAAAGGGGTAGTTATTTAAGTAAATACATAATTATCATTATTATTATTACTATTATTCTATTGTAAACTGGACGTTTTGCTGGTAGCCCCGACCAGTAAAGTCCCCGCTGTAAAGGGGTAGTTATTTAAGTAAATACATTATTATTATTATTATATCAGCGGATTAATAGGATTGTACACAGTCAGTGATTTGACCTATTTTTAAGTGCCAGAAGCCTCTGTATTCCCTTTCGTATCCTAAACACCTATCCAGCATAAGATTAACCTCACACCAAGTCAGTCCGTCGAGAGAGCCTTGCTAATCACGTTAAATCGTGACTGCTTCATGACGGGACAACAACAACACACCTGACAACACTGCCACGCATTCACAGGTACAAACAAACAAACAAACAAAAAAGTTTATAACCGAACAAAACAGTTGATAGTGTCAACCCTTATAAAAACACAGTGCAGTTTGATTCGGGTCCAATAATGACACTAGTTTATTACTCGGCTTCTTTTGATCCTGATCTGAACAGTGCTGTAATCACGGCAGTTAAAAAAGCTCCTTATGTATTTGTTCATGAGGTCAATGTTCCGTGTTTAACTGTAGTAGCACGTTGTACGAGTACACTGGTCCGTTTGTCACGAGGTTCCTAGCTGTCTGGATTATCTGACGCGTTAGGGCTATTTCGGCGTGTTATCAAGATTTTTAGAGAACTTTAGATTATTGTGTGTCCCCGTCAAAGATTCTCTATGCCAACCATTCCTTCAGTCGCGATCGATAAAACAGTTTTGTTCGCATTTTAAACCTTTTAATATGAGAGGGCGATCAGCAGCCTTAGGTATTGAATAGTGAAATATAAGGGGAAAAAAGTGAACATTTTAACACTTTCAGCGCTCATTCCACAGTTAACATTTTTTTTTTTTGGGGGGGGGGGNGGGGGGGGGCTATTTTAATAAATTTCTTTTGAGATTTGAGTTGTTTATATTGCAACGATCTCCCATTTATCTTATTTTTCCTATTACAACAAGTTTCAAGTTTCAAGCTGAGTTTATTAGACATTATGCCAATTCACAAAACTTGCCAACAATTACAGTAAACAATAATACACTCCTGGTTACATTGTCTCATGATCTCATTCATACACTTGCTGTCGCTCATTTGACTTACTTGCGGTTCTTGCGTTCTTGTCCTTCTTTCTCTCTCTCTCAGTCGCTCGGTTTCTCGTTCGCTCACACAACCACCTCCTTACAAAAAAGGACATCACACACAAACACACACACACACACACACACACACACACACACACACACACACACACACACACACACACACACACACACACACACACA
>JAWQUT010000268.1:312848-324726 GCA_033807755.1 Ellobium chinense
GGAGGGGGAAAAAGAGCTCAAAGGGTCCCGTGGTATTATAAGACGGTCATGTGAGGGACAAACTCTCCTACTATAATAACAAGTTTAGAAATAAGACCAAATGAGCATGCTCCCGACCCCTCCCCGACTTCAGTTTCATTCTTCCCACTCTTCTCTCCCTCCATAACCATTGTTAGCTCAAAGTAGTGGTGGGCCAATACCTGACATTCTACGTGTCGCGATACTCAACCTTTGAGCTCAAAATGCGAAATATCCACGCTATTTCGATTGTGAAACATAGTACCCTGTCGACATTTCAAAACTTTCGATACTTTCGACGCTTCCTCTCTTTTTTTCGATACGTTCGTTGCTATATCGAAAATAACGATTTTCAGAAACGATAAGGTTCACCACTAAATCCACCCAGTTTTAACATGGTTAAAAAAAAAAAATGATGCTGTAGCCCCACAATGAAGCTGAGGAAAAAAAAACACCAGGAAAACTGAATAGATAAGGAAGTTACTGTAGAGGTAAATACAAGAGAAAAATGAAAGAGTGCTGTGTGACAATTTCCTTTTTTGAGCAAAGCAAACAAGCACATCAGAAAAGGTATGAGAAAGAAGACATTCTAAACTTAAATGGTCTATATGGATAGGAATGAAACGAATGCAACAAGACCTAGATCTAGGACCATTCGAAAAGAGATAAAAAATTCATGATACTTACCTGGCGTTCTTCATCTAAGGTAGTTACTGTATATTTGAACGGTCCCATTGCAAAACGCATTATACACCATTCGGGGGGGGGGGGGGGGGNATAGTCCAAAAACAAAGCATACTTATTTGTGAAAGGCGAAATTTTATTCTGAAATAATGTAGACTAACTGCCGTTCTATAGAGTAGAAACACTCATATATACTTAATACTCCTACTGCTACATAAAGCATGCAGAATAAGCTAAAAGTTCAAATTGGTGGATAACGCGCTTTGTCCTGCAACCCTTCATTATTGTGTTGTATGGCAGTCTCCGAATAGGTTTTCCGCGGACTGCGCGATCATAAAATTAATACTATACAGTTGACCAGGCTTGGGCAGAACTGAGATCATATGAACGCAGTCCACGAATGGAAGTTCAGTTCACTTTTACCTAAATAGCTTGTTTGGACGATCTAATCTGGAAATGAGCTGTGGCTTTTTTGCGTGTTTGACGTGATATTTACGTTTCTGTCTATATTTTAGTTCAGTTCATATCTACCTCGAAAACCAGAACTGAATGCCGATATCAAAAACCAAGGGGAAATGATCTAATCTGGAAATTAGATCAACTCAGTTCTTATAGAACTGAGCTAAACTTGATCTTAGGATTTGTTTTCCCTTTAGTAAACTGAACTTGATCTGAACTGACTTTTTTTTTTGAGGGGGGGGGGGGGGGGGNGGGGGGGGGGGGTGAACTTGCCCAAACCTGCAGTTAGTTGTTTCTGCTTACACCTTGTAGCTCTAAAGCCGAATTAGATCACTCATAAACAACTACCTACGGATGATACGGATGTTTAGTCATCACTCCTTCCCCAGCCGAGAGAAGCGCAGTCCGGTCTAGCTCGGCTGGTAAGAATGCAACGAGGCAGCATAATGGCGTAATCAGCCAACTCGCACTCCGTGTGATTCCAATTTTGCTTAAATCACACTTTCCACGGAACAAAGTGGTATAATTTCTGTACTTAATGTCACTGCAATTCCTTTTATTTGCAAGCTTTTTCATGCTCCCAATGAGTTGCAGTAAAGCAAAACTGGCCGTATGTCTAAATTAATGTCCAACCAAGTGACTCACAGCTTCGGTTCCAAAAGGAAGCACACGGTCATTATAAGGGCAATGGAATGCTAAGAAAAAAAACACAAAAAAACAGACGACAGAGACAGGAAGGTGGAAGAGAAGAGGATCATGTCTGTGGAGTTTGTCAGGAGAAACAGACAGTGTCAATCAAGGTGAGTGGTCACTAGGGACGAAGACTGACACGCACGCAGCCAGATTGCAGGCAGGCGAGAGTGGTGGACCTGTGATTTCGTAGTGAGAGGAAAGGACGCTGGGGAAGGATCAAACCGAACAACAGACAACTTGACCATTGAAAGGCCAGCAACCGACAACTAAGAAGCTGTAACTGAAGTAGCAATACTGTATCCGTTTTAGTACTGAGTTAACGGCTTCTATTGGTTTTTCTTCTTTCGTCCCTATACATGAAATGTATTAATCTACAAATGCAAATGTGATTTCAATTTTTTTTTTTCAACCATGGAGGTTAAAGTCTTTCCATTGCCTTATCTATTACGAAAAGAGAAAGAGGTGTCAACGCACAAAATTTTCCACAAATCCTTCAAAGATAGTTACCTTTCCTTCCGACTTGGTTCCCAAATTTTCATTCGCTGGTTCTGACCGCGCGCTAATACATAAGTCTGACACACTTTATTATTATACTTACAAGGCTTAAACCGTGTCTGAACTTTAAAATCGGATGCTTTATCTAGATCACATGTCTTTTTATGTACTTCTACATCCTGATACTGGCTGGCAGGACCCCAAAAAGGGGAATTTTATATATTATATTGGCGGATTAATTGGGTTGTACACAATCGTCCTTTATCCTGTGAATAGGTGCCAGAAACCATGTAGAAGAAGAAAAAGAGTAGTAGTTGAAGAGGTAGAAGGCCTGATAGTTCCAGCATTAGTAGCAGTAACAGCAGCGGTCGTAGTAACTGGCTTTAAGAGTAGTACCAGCAGAGAAACAGTAATGAAATTTGTTTATCACTGCAGCTAACTGCAGCAGTAGTAACACACTAGTAGTAAAAGAAGAAAGAGAAGTAGTATAGTGAAAGTGGGAGAAATTTTGGTTGAAGTAGTGTTGCTAACAGTTGTAATATGCAGTAATTGTAACACAGCAAGTACTTGTTCAAGTTACTGTTATGACGGTGGCTGAGGTAGTAGTAGTAGTAGTAGTAGTCGTTGTAGTAGTAATAGTAGTTGTAGTAGTAGTAGTAGCAGCAGTAGCAGTAGCAGCAGCAGTAGTTGTAGTATTAGTCGCAGCAGCAGTAGTTGTAGCTATAGGAGGAGGAGGAGTGGTAGTAGGAGTAGGAATAGGAGTGGTAGTAGTAGCAGTAGTAGCAGCAGTGGTAGTGGTAGTAGTAGGAGTAGTAGTAGTTGTTGTTATTGTTGTAATAATAGAAATAGGTTTAAGAGCTGAGTAATACTAATGTAACTTACAATAGTTGGAGAATCAGACAGCAACTGCTATAGTAATGAAGTTTGACACACTGGTTTGTCTGATCGTGCCAATTTGGACTCTTGTGAAAAGGCAACTTGTCACGAACAGAACAATGACACCTACACAGAAGTCTTATATGAAAAGTGCCTACATGCACCACAATTTATCTAAAACGAAAAAGAAAAAAAAACACTGATAAGGAAGTTGTGACGAACAAAGGAAAAAAAATTCATTAATTTAAGGACTACACTGGTTCCAAACTCCTATCTAATCAATGGCATTGTCCGTAAAAGATCCAGTGCAATATAAAAAAAACAACTCTTGTTTGAACATACTCGTTCTATGCAGAGAGAGTCTTAGATTTACGAGACACACTTCCGAGTTTTTGACAGTTTTGAAGAGTAAATCGAATGTGTCAAGCTTTATTCACTGTGGTATGACAGCACCTTGTAACTTGTAAGCAGATAGAATGTTGTGGGGTTAAAGATCAGTTTTATGCAGAGATTTTTTTTTCCTTTTAAGCGCTGTGTTTCGTAGAAAGGAAATTCTCTGAACTATCTATACTTTAAGCAGTGTTTACTTGAAGCTCAGTGGATGCCTGGACGCGGAGTCCGTAGGTCCATGAAAGAGGCAAGATCCTGAAGCACTTTGATAGGTGCGGGTTTCTGAAGAGTTGTCCTACCTGACCCATGGTTGGACTGTCATTGGGTGTAGGTTGTGTGAGAAGGATACAAGGCGGATGGGAGAAGTAAACGGCACAGTAAACTAGAACGGACAGATATAGTCAGGTACCCCACGCGAGCATGATTTCACTGTAGGGGATCAGTGTTTTTTGGTTTGTCAAGTTTATGTTTATTTACTTCACATTCCTGCCTGATAGCTATTGTGTGGAGCATAATGTTCTTATATAATTAATGTGTTTTAAATTTCTTAGCGATAACTCAACCCTTGCACCGAGATAGTTTGAAATTATTGTACTATTAACCGATAGATACCATCTGTTACTGTATATGCTAATTCTCAGACGCATAAAATTTGAATTATTGAAACTATCACACTTTGGACCAAATTAATTCTTTCAGTCACCGATTAGAATCACGACATTTTGAGGAAAGTACAACAGAAGTCTAAAGGTCAGACCATACGGTATAGGTCTATTTGACTCGTCCCCTGAATAAAACGGCCATTAGAATAACGTTGTCTGTTAGGTTTCACCACTGGCTTCTCATTTGGAGAATTGTAAATGGTCACCGCGGTTCTTGCATAACTTGCTTTAACATATTATTCTATAAAATTAATGCAGTCCTTGTATAATTTGCTCTAACATATTATTCTATAAAGCTAATGCGGTCCTTGTATAACCTATTCTATCAATCTATACGGCTAATGCGGTCCTTGTTTAACTTATTCTAACATATTATTATATAAAGCTAATGCGGTCCTTGTCTAACTTATTCTAACATATTATTATATAACGCTAATGCGTCCTTGTATAACTTATTCTAACATATTATTATATAAAGCTAATGCGGTCCTTGTATAACTTATTCTAACATATTATTATATCAAGCTAATGCGGTCCTTGTATAACTTATTTTAACATATTATTCTATAAGATTAATGGGGTCCTTGTATAACTTGCTCTAACATATTGTTCTATAAAGCTAATGTGGTCCTTGTATAACTTATTCTAACATATTATTCTATAAAGCTAATGCGGTCCTTGTATAACTTATTTTATCAATCTGTAAGGCTAATGCAGTCCTTGTAGAATTTCCTCTAACATACGATTCTATCAGGTTAATGCTATCTGCACACACAGCAGCTGCTGTTTGCTAAGAATTTTGATAGGTTTTTCTAGCCAGGTTTCATCATTATGGATTACAATTATTCAGACAGCAGGTGGTGATGGAAGTTCAACGAAACCTTCTCATATACGACTACACACATCACGAAATTTTACAAGTGATGTAAAAGGCTGTTTTCCCGTTAGTCCTTCAGATTGGTTATCGTATTTTTTTTTTTTGAATGGTTGAATTAGGCTTTTTCTCTAAATTTCTCACTTGGCGTAAATAGGTAACTCATTTAGATCTGCTTGGAAAGTCAGGCGAAGGAAGATTTTTCAGATGAAGATACCCCTGTCAAGCATGTGTTTTGGCCCTTTTGACTTCCTGATGTTCTAAAGGCTAGGGTCACACTAGGGTTATAATTCCTACGTGTCCGGTTGTTGTTGTTGTTGTTGTTGTTTTTATACCTCCTGAGAGATTCCAACCCGCAATCTCCAGGTTTTTAATTTCCTTGCTTCACATCATCTCGGCGGTGTTTAGTACTCAAGAATGGTTTCAGCCATTTCTTTCACCAACCGGGTGTGCTTTCTGGTCTACCACTCTGATTGAACTCCCCCCCGCCCCCACCTCCTTGTCCGCTCCATCCGACCCCACTCCTATTTTCTCTCTCTGCCTGTCTCTCTCTGTCTCTGTCTGTCTGTCTGTCTGTCTGTCTGTCTGTCTCTGTCTCTGTCTCTGTCTCTGTCTCTCTCTCTCTCTCTCTCGCCCCTTGAGTTGTTTTCATTATGATGAGCATAGTCTAAGTGTAAATATAAGATGATGATAAAAGATAAACTCAATTTTCATTTACCATAAAAGATGAGCCCAATATCATTCTAAAAATTAAGCTCAAAATACGTTAGGATTAACAAGGGCTATTAAAGGTTACAGTTAAGGTATCCCATGAAACGAAGTCCTCTTTTCCAATTGGAAATGGGATGAAAAACATTATGAGTATCCTTCTGTATTGTTGCTGTGATTATTGTTGCTATTAAATCATGAGCGGAAGTTTATCACATACCCGATGACATTTTTGTACCCTGGCCGGTGTGTACTTATCCAAATTACACAACACTGAAGAAAGCCAAGTAACAATTAAGGAAAACATTGGATTGAAACGGTAAAGGGAAGGAAACAATTAAAGTATTTCTAGTTCATGGAGAGAGGAAGAAGGAGAAAGAGAGAAAGAATGTACATATGTGTGTGTGTGTGTATGTGTGTGTGTGTGTGTGTGTGTGTGTGTGTGTGTGTGTGAGAGAGAGAGAGAGAGAGAGAGAAAGTGATAAAGAGAGAGAGCGTATAAAATCAAAAGCTACTTATCTCCATCGCCTTTCCAATGGAAGAAAGCAAGGAAAGTTCACCTTCTCTCCCGACGATCGATTAGAAAACTACCACGAACATTTCATTTTCTCTTCTGTGACAATATAATTTATGAAACTTAAAGCCTTCTCAATGAATCATTGTAGAACGTTGCAGTGACAGATTCAAAGCTAACACTGAACTATTGTCTTGTGTTAAAATCTTGCACCTTTTCGAACCTTTTACCTGCGTGCAGATAGAGGTCTTGAGTTCGATGTTAGGTCTTGAGTAGGTGGCGCGTGTGACGAGTGACGTTTGCAAAATGTCGCCTCTCTGGACTTCCTACTTTCCTTTGGCCATATACTTTGGCTATATACTTTGGCTATATACTTTGGCTATATACTTTGGCTTTCCTTTGTAACCGTCTGGGGGACGAATTCCACGTATTATATGAATGTAATCTGTTTCAGAACGAAAGACGCAGCCTATTAAAAAGAAGATTTTATGTGCACCTTAGTGTTTATAAAACTAAAGAACTTTTCGCACGTAAAAGTATGAAATTGCTAATGAACCATGCAAGATATATTGAAATTGTTTTTCGGAAGTTCTAGTAGATATGTGTTGAATAATAGTATTTACAATGTATGAGAAGAGAGATTGTATAGTTGTATATGGTGTGTGTGATCAAACGTTTCAGTTACCTTCGACTATTTCCTATTTGTGTCTTTGCGCTGTTCCGTTGCCGTTGTATAATGTATATGCATTGATCGCCTATGTACCACACATGTGGTCTGGGTTTTTCATAAATAAACTTGTTAAACTTGATAATCCCGTCCACAGCATTCGAGGATTGTGTTTGTCTGTTAGCATACAGACAACTGAGCTCATCTAACCATAAAACAATAGCGTTTTCATCTCTGCAGAAAAGTACAGTGAAGGGAGTTTTCTGTTTGCTTTCGGAAGGAGACTATAGAGCAGCAGGAAGTCGCAAAAGGATGTGACGGGAGAGTTGAAAAAAAAGCGCTACATTATGAAGTCAGTATGTTGTTCTTCTTGTTTTGTGCTGTTGGTGTTATTGAGAGAAAGGTAGAATAGGAGAAGTAGGAAAACCTTAAGATTGCTGACGAACAAAGACGATAGGCCAGATTCCAAAAGTAGAACTCAGTAAGAGCATTTTCCTGGAAAAAAAATATACTATCTCTAAAGTGTCCTGTCAATGGGTCACTTAGGAACCTCACTCGGGAATAATAGTATGTTATCTGGTCGGGACTGCCTCACAACTGTTACCGATAACCTTATAATCTTCTCTTACTGAGTAAGACGAGTCACTAGGTGCTAATTGCTGCGTTTTACGAGTATGGGTCTCCTGTCGATAATGGCGTTTCGCGATATCCGGGTAATATCTATTAGTGCTTCTAAAGTATTTTTTTTAAAATACAGTTCTGTGCTTAGACCTGCAGCCGTGCTGAGCTGAGAGACACTCATCCTAGCTTAAGATGTCTGATCACGAGGCGGTATGACGTCATCGAGACATGGCTCTAACGATGCACTCAGAATGTCATTTGCCATATTAATTAGCCAGCAACTACGGTATTATATTTCTCTTAGATTATCAATATGTCTCGTCTGTCCGTCTGTGTGTCTGTCTGTGTGTCTGTCTGTGTGTCTGTCTGTCTGTGTGTCTGTGTATCTGTTTGTCTGTGTGTTTGTCTGCCTCTCTGTCGGTCTATCTGTCTGTCTGTATTTTTCCGACTCTCAGCCAATGTGTCCAAATTTGTCCAGATCATCATACTCATTGCCCTCTTCTCTCTCTCTCTCTTTTTCTTTCTCATTCTCTCTGTCCCCCTCTCTCTCTCTCTCTTACGTCTCTAGGCCTAAGATACTTTAGACAGAAACCGTGATATCAAGCAATGAAGGTGACTGGAATCAATTTTTTGTTTCCTTGTTCCGGAAATGGAGAGTGAAGTGAAATCATTTCTGTACACAGACTATTGATTCTGTGAGCAGTTGGTTAGTATTCGTAATACATTGCATTCCGGGGTGGATTGGAGAGGAGGNGGGGGGGGGGGGTATCTTCTCCCGTCATTCAAACAACAATATCTCGAGCCAGAATGATGTAAGTGTTTTGTTTCTTTTGCCTGACGTACCAAAAGTAAATACAATGACCTTTCAGATCTTATCAATAATCTGGTCTAGCCAATCAAAAAGTGACCCAAGTCTGTATTTATAATTGTCATGAATATTATACATTGTCTTTTCACCCATAATCATTATCCTCTCACTTTTTCTCTTTCCTCCTTCCTTCCTTCTTACTACTATGTCTTTCTTTTTCTACTCTCCTTTCTGTCTTTTCATTCTCTCCCTTCTCCTTTCTAACCTTTGTTTATTTCCTCTCCACCTCTCTCTCTTCCTCTCTTTCTTTCTCTCTCTCTTGCTCCTCTTTCTGTCTTTTGATTCTCTCCCTTCGCCTTTCTAATCTTTGTTTATTTTTTTTTATCTGTCTCGCTTTCTCTGTCTTTCTCTCCCTCCCTCCTCTCCCCCTCCCTTTTTCTGCCCTAGAATGTACACAACACAAGAGGTGCATCCAGTACCCCTTTACAGACTTCTCTGGCACACATCAAAGTCCAAGCCAAAACAAGGATGACCTTTCCACCGGCTTCAACCTGAAGGAAGCGGCTGATGGTGAGATGGGAAGAACCTAAGGTAAGGTTTTAAGTATCGCAGCATCCAGAGGCGTAGCGAGTTGTTGTTGTTGTTGTTTTTTTCGGGGGGGGGACGTAGGGGGTGGTGTTAATAAAGACCAATGGTCAAGCACAAAATATTTAAATAAAAGATATGAAAATATNGAGGGAGGGTAATCTAGCACTTATATCCAATCAGTTGCTGTGTGAAACCACAATGACCATAAGAGAAAGAGAGAGAGAGAGAGAGAGAGAGAGAGAGAGAGAGAGAGAGAGAGAGAGACATTGCTTCGTCTATATAAAGACTGTCATTTCACATTACACAAAATACTGTGAAGGTATCAGTATCACAATATCATTAAGCAGTGATGACAATAATCAAACACACTTTTGAGAAACACTTTCAATTAAAAAAAACCAAAACAACACAGCTGAAGTATTAAGATCTCCTTCCTCTTGCTTCATCCAAAAGAAGCAATAAGAAGGTTAGTTGACGCAGAAATGATTCCCATTAAACAAAATAAAGTAAGGCTCTGTTCATTATGAGCTCTGTTAGAGTTCCATGGAGACACCAAATTTCGCCTCCAGAGAATTTACAAAAAACTCGGCAAGTTGCTGGAAAGGGTCCTGCGCAACTCTCATCAGTTATTTAACCCAGATTATTGGCCATTTCTTTTTTTAAAAGAAAATTTCTCTCTTGACACAGCCTTTACTTTTGGATGTAGTTACATTGTGAACGGGAGCGTCAAAGTCCAAAACAGTGTGTAAGTTTTTAGATTACCAACGAATTAAATTAGTAAAGCAACATTGTCAAAATTAATTGTTTTTTTGTCTACAGTATGCTTGTAAACGGCTCATACGTGAAATAGTACGAAAATGATATTTGAACAGCGAGGATTAGCTAAAATGTATTCGATAGATACGATAATAGATTGGTAATCTCAGATTCATAGATTACACTCCCGCTCCGCCCCTGTGACAGCAACAGATAATGGCTAATAGATAACCTAGAAACTTAATATCATGGGTACATGATGGTCGCGTGGACTGGATTAAAGGTTAGACTAGGTACTGTACAGCCACGTGAATTTGCTTACATAATATGGAGAAAGGGGAAGGGAAGGTGGGAGTGTGGTTGAGAGAACGTGAAGGAGGAGGAGAAGAGGAGGAGGAAAGAGTGAGCAAATAGATGATGGAAGAAGTGAATCAAGTCTCCTACAGGGTGGGTGGATGAGTGAATGAATGAGTGAGTGAGTGAGTGAGTGAGTGAGTGAGTGAGTGAGTGAGTGAGTGAGTGAGTGAGTGAGTGAGTGAGTGAGTGATAGACACGTCAAAAGGACAGAGAGAATAGACGTGGCAAACATGACAAATCGACAGATAGATCATTGGACAGAGAGACAGAAGATCAAGAGGTTAATTTCGTTTGAAGAAGAAGCTGTCACTTGCCTCAGGTAAGTGACGATAACTACACACTGTTCAATCCAAAATGATGTCAGCTTATGCCCAAAGCTACAAACATCACAGGGTGATTGACATGGTTTAGAGGGAGGGGGAGAGGGAGGGGCTGACGTCAGTCTTGTCAAAGACGATTGATTGACTGCTACACCGGCTTGCCTTTCTTTCTCGGACATACAGATATGAACACGTTTGACCACCGCAGGGCAGAGTCTCCCGGTTGGAAGCCAAACTGTTTTCTCTGCACCGTGTTTGGATCTTCATCCCGGGCTGAACGCAATACCCACATGAAACTGTCACATTTCAGAATGATTGAGAGGTAGAGGATGACTCAGGAAAAAAAAAAAAAAATTAAAAATATCCAGTGAGAGGATAAGGGACAGGGTTAGGCAGAACTGAAATCATATGAACGCAGTTCGTAAATTTAAGTTCAGTTCACGTGATTTGGGTTTAATAACCATTTTGGACGAACTAATTTGGGTCAGAATTGTAGCTATTTTGGACGAGCTGATCTAGACCTGAACTGTAGTTATTATGGGTGCTTGATCAGAACTTCAATTTTCTATCCAAATTTCGGTTCAGATCAATCACATCTTCTTCAAAAACCAGAACCAAATACCGATTTCTAAAACCAAGGGGAACTGTTCTGATCTGAAAACGACTCAATTTTCGAAGAATTGAGCTTAACGATCTTAAGGCTTTTTTCCCTTAGTGAACTGAACTTGATCTAAACTAGCTTTTTTTGGTGAACTTGCTCAACCCTGATAAGGGAAGAGACGTGGTTTAGACAATGATGAATAGGAGACCTGTCTAACCAATGGAGAAGTGAGAGTATTAGACCCAATCAGCTTGGCATTAATTATTACTGTGTGTATGTGCCCTACAGAAATTTGCGTTTCGTGAGCCCGTGAGAATGTGAGTGAGTACGTGTTTACATGCATTTCTCTCAAGCTTACCCGGTAACCCTGCAATGGGAGGTTTTATCTGCCAACAGCACACTGCAAAAAAAAACAACAACACGGTGGGCAAATGAAAAGCACGCACCATAATGTTCTGCACCTTCTTTCCAGGATACAGCTGTATGCACCAGAAATGCTTCCTAATGACATATCAACATAACAAAGGAAAGTTCTCGGAAACGCTAAATATGCTGTTGTCAGCTCCTGGACCACGAAATATATTATTTAAACTTCCAAAAACGTCCCTAGAGACTTTCTATCCCTAACGTCTCCGTATTCTTCTACGGCTGGTGCGCCCGAGATATCAGAATCGAAATACAATTGATCTTTTTGACTTTTGGAGAAGGAAGACTGAGTATAGTGATAACTAAAAATTCGTGTAGCTTTCTTCTGCCCCGTCCCTTCCCCATCCCCATCCCCATGCCC
>JAWQUT010000268.1:324821-340123 GCA_033807755.1 Ellobium chinense
GGGAGGAGGGGGAGGGGGCGAGGAGAGGTTACCTTCGACGTTACTTGTTTCCCCACCCCACTCCCTCTCCAATAACACCCTTTACCCCGCCAGGCATTACGTTGCTAGTTGTGGTGGTAGATACGTCCCTAGTTAATTAATTAGTCCAGTATTTTACAGGCTGTCACAGGGCCTTCGTGCAGGGGTCTCCTAGGCATTTTCCACATCGACTTTGTGTCATTTCCACTTTCATCCAGACTACTCATTACATGTCTTCCTAACGATCTCCTATCCACTCCAGTGTTTTCACATGACAAGGAAGGAGATGAGAAGAGGAGGAGAAAAGAAGGAGAAGAAAGAGAGAATAAAGGTTAAGATGACCCTCAACTCAAAGAGGTCGATCTTGTTATGTCTCGACCAGCGCTTTGATGTTGAATACTGAGGAGGACCGGGTAGAGTGGTTAATGACATCATTTACATTGTGGTCTGTATTGACTGTACTGCGCAATATGTAATACTATATGTCATGATGGTTTATAGTCAAGGTATCAGCCGTCCTCGTATCACTTTTGTGATCTGGGCTTATGTTTAATACATTTGTAAAACTTGTTGCTGTTTACAAGAGAAAGTGATTAAGTGAAAAGGAATACTTTTGTGTGGTTATCATGTTTACGAATTGGTATACATGTATTGAGATTAGCCACTGGACTAGATAAGATAAACTTGAACCTATTTTATGCCGGTCTGTAAAAAACGAGAGTTCAATGACCTGTACGTTGGATGACAAACACATTCGTGCATTTTGTCGTATCAATAAGCGCAATAAGAGCGTACAAGGGCAGGCCATTTTCATAATTTCCCTAGCCGAAAATTTTACTACATCCTCGAAAAAGACGAGAAGGCTGGTGTGCTGTCATGACAGGATCGGTCCTGAATAGCGGTTCTCATTACGTTCAAAAAGGGGCCTTCCAGACAGCCCAGAACTGGCGAGAAATGTCAAAAGTTGACCCATATGCAAATGGATTGCAAATTAAGAATTCATTCTTCAAGTGCGGTTTTAAGTAATAAGATAACCCATTTTAATACTGTCAGGAAAACAATCTTACTTCCACCTTTAGCATTTAAAGATCCTACTTGTCAAAATTTTGGAGATAATTCCAAGTGTACATAACACGTGTTGTGTTTGATAACAGAGTTAAAAAGTGAATAGAATGTGGACGTCAGCCGGCCCAGTTCAGTCGCTTGGAAGCTTTTTATTTTTTTTCTCTAGCTTTTCGGAAAGGTGAATTCAGAGGTAGGAGTTGGAGCGAAAGTGGAATGAACATTTCGGCACATAGACAGATATACGTCCATTCTACAACTGTTGCAAATTTGATGACCAAAAGGTTATATTTTTATTACAGCAAAAAGAAAAAAAAATGGAATAATGGGGTGCCAGGTCCGATGTGTCAGAAGCACACCTGGCATATTATTGTTAAACGTGTGCTTTTAATTTTCTTAACTTTGACTAAACCACACCATCAAAATTTGTGAAATTTGCAACATTAATAGGTTATAAAATGTATGCCATATTTCAACTGCATATGGATTTAATTATTGAAGTAAGTAAACGATGAAATTTAGTAATGAGCTTCTGTTTTCTTAAAACCGTCCGAGATATATTTGTATTCATTGTTCTCTTACTTTTCTAAAGCAGCAGAAACGGGCTTTAAAGAATGGAAATAGTGGGTTTTGCGCTATTAATTGTTTAAATAAAATAACGCCATGTGATTAACCCCAGATCAGTGGTCGTATACCTTATTCACACATTAATTAACGTACTGAGTGAACTGCATTGAACACACTATATTTATGTACCTTTTTTGTTTTAGGGATTTCCAATGCAGTGTGACAACTAACGCAACGATTATGCATTCGGCCACAGAACCGGCTCGAACCAGTTCTGTGAACAAACTGCTACCAGTCACTAACATGTGGGTACAGCCGGTAACACATGTCGCATTAGAGAAGACATTGGCAAGAATTATCGTCACGCTAATTTCCACATTCCCCTACATTTTTTGATGCTTTGAATTGTTCCTACTACTCTGATCATCCATTCATCTAGTCTATTTAATTATTTACAAAAAAAATTTAAGTTTTGTTTTGATATTGTATTCTCAATTTTTAAATTCCAAATCTGCCTCGTTATTTTTGCTCTGGACAACGAGCTCAGAAACTAGAATTCTCAAAACTGAAAAAGTGACTTAGGCAAAATGTGGAATGATCATGTCATTATAATAGAAATCAACCCGATAGACCAGACCAGTCTGTAGCTTAAAACAACAACAACAACTTTTAAAAAGCCACCATGAACAGAATGGACATTGAATCCCATTGGCTAACACCTTTTCGGAAAAGTTACAGACTTACAGTAGATTAGGGTAACCTGTGATTTAAAAAAAAATATGTCTTGCTCTGTTTAGCACATTTTAAAACATCGAGATCCCAACAAATTGGACGAAGACGGATTTTCCCACTTAACTAACGAGGGCTGTTTACATCAGGTATTTTCGAGTGAGAGAGCGGTCACATGATTTAGATAGTCATCGCGACATCATTGGTGGAGTTGGGCTTTAATCGATTACATTCTAGACTAGTATGACGTCAGCGAGACATTTCCAGGGAGGGACCCTATTAACACGTGCTATCAGCCGAGCACTAAAGGTTGCAGGAGCCTAATTGGTCAAAAAAAACTGGACTATCCGAGTCGTTAGTAGCAGAGTATAAAATCTGTCCTTTGGACAGATTGTGTAGAAATAATCATATAACATGAAACCACACCGCAAAAGTGGTGAAATTCAGTTTTGAATTTGTAAAAAAATAATTGTTGCAGGCAGTGTTTCCCAATGGCTTCAGCGGATTTCATTTGTGCGGACCTGTGATCTGCAAAAGAAGGCCAAATTTTTAACCCCTTTTCATGTAATTTAAAATTGTGAAAAATCTAACCGAAGGATCCCCACCGTAAACAGTAAATAATTTGAGCACAGTGATGGCACCAGACCTGCAGACTAGTCTTGGCCATCTCGGGAAATTCCTGTGGTTAGAGAAGAAATTTTTATTAAATGGCTCAAAGAAGCTTTTACAATTTGGCTTCTGCAACCTAAACGACCCTCCAACTACGCTGCCAGCCAACTTATTTATTTATTTATTCATTTATTTATTTATTTTTTTTATACTGGTGACCAGTATGGCCGTATCCATAATCCATACGTTACTTAATATACTGCGTTAATCACAGTGAACACTACTAATGCTTTTGGAGTTTCCCTTGGTTACCACATTGCTTTAAATAACGTAAAGATCATGCATACGGCCGCAGATGTAACATTAAAGTAGTCATAATTCTTGAATCGGTGTTACATTGATAAATTTCATGGTTCAGCAGCTGACTGTTCTAAAGGCCGTATCAGAGTGTGTTGGTTTAAATCAGTGCCCAGGACTAGGTGTGTGTAGTCTTGAGTATAGCTGTCGGGGCTTTGTAGTTTCAGCGAAATGGTACACACTTATAGCGAAACAGGCATACGTTTACATGGCCAAAACATATACAGTTTCAGAGAAATTGGGCGGTGCTGTATACATTTACAGCGCCAAATACACATGGTTTCAGTGGAACTGGGAGGAGCTTAGCCAGTTATTAGCCATTCAATAAAAGAGGGCGGGCTTTCATGCATTTCTATTGTTTCATAAAGTATGCATGAGCTTTCTTGTTTGCAAGAGACATTGTACTAAGAGTACTTTAGTAGAATGATTCTGTTGCCTTCTGCTCACCAACGGGGAGATGGAAATTGTATTTCAGTTTCTAACAAGATCATTACATTCATTAGATTGCCTTGGACTTGAAGTGTATATTTATAGCAAAGTTTCTGCAGACAGTAAAAATGTTCCGGTCCAGAATGTATAGATGCAGATATCAAGTACGTTTTTTTTGTTTTTTTTACTTCGCCTCTTTGCGCTGCAATTGTTTTACAACAATTGAATTCAGCATACATTTGACCCTGCCTTTTGGAGCTCTACATGTATAGATTATCTCAGTGATGTAGATTTTGGGCATACAATTTCTGGCGCTGAAACTACAATCCTCACAGCTGTCGAGTATTAATCAGTGGAGCTGGTTACAAGATGCAATATATACACTGACTACCGAGAGAAAACGTTCAAATAAACAGTATCCCCCAGTCTACTCTGAACCCTAGATCTTTATCAACCCATAAGGCTCATCAACACAGTCATGAGTATGCGCATAGGAGATAAGATCGCCAGGAGACAATGTGTATTCAGATAATGTAGAGGAAGAAACAACTGAATAAATCATAATACTGCTATTTCTTCAAAAACATCTATAGAGTTAGAGAAACAAAGGTACAAAATACAATTACGAAATTAATTATGTATACGTTTGCACACAGTAGGATGGATTTTCTGCTTAGGATGTTCACGAGGAAACGTGAAACAAAAATATACAGGAAACTCTTTTACTCGGAGAGCGAGGCAACAGAAATTCTTCAGAGGAAGATACACCGTCTAATGAGTGTTCCGACCCTGTGACTTCCTAACACTCTAAGGCTGAGCAGTTTCATGTGTTCGAAAGTTCACAGTTGTGTTGGCAGACAACACAACTAGGCCAATAGGCTTTGCTGTAGGACTGGCTCTTTATTATTGTATATCTGTCTTCAAAGACTATGGTGCGGTCGATTCCCCTTAATGTCAACTCGTCGAGAGCACTGAACAAGCTGCGATTATTAGGAGTTGGGAATATCTATTGACTTCAAAGAGAGAAAGAGAGAGAGAGAGAGAGGAAGGTAGAGAGAGAGAAACAAAGAGAGAGGGGTAGGGAGGGGGAGTGCCAGAGAAAGAGAGAGAGAGAGAGAGAGAGAGAGAGAGAGAGAGAGAGAGAGAGAGAGAAGCAATAGTATCAGTGTATTGTGTTATATGAACATGTTGCGATATGCAGAAATTGCAAATGAGCGGAGTCTGCTGTAGTACAGTTTGATCTGGTAATGTGACGGTTGACTGGACTGCCTGTAGTCAAAGGGAGCCTTTCCTGTCCGCAATCTGTTGCATTATCAAGATCGTATAATTTTGAATGGGGAGGGGGCGATGGGAAGAGGGTAATAAACCATTGCTATTACTGCTTTGATCTTCTTTTATATAACTATAATCAATATTCACTGATCCGCACGCTCTCTTATCTCTGACCTCTTTTTGCACCAGTTTTAGCTCAATAAATTTTGTTTTGTTTTCTCTTTCTGTGTGAAATCACCATGATACACTGTATAAATTATAGCACCTATTGACTTAAAATGTGTAATAGCACCTATTGACTTAAAATGTGTAATAGCACCTATTGACTTAAAATGGGTAACGCCTATGGGTGTTCAGAGCATGACATCAACAATTTTCATAAATTCCCAGTATGTACAAGTAAATGATTCAGTCATGTTTACATTCTGATTTTTCCTTCTCATTCTAAGATACAGATTATGACAGATAGGGATAATTTATAATATTGACATTTTATAGACTTGGCAGCGAGACTGCCCAGGTAATTAAATGTGCAGTTAGCTTGCTCAGTTATTGAAGAGAATATTGCAAAATAATAAATAATGTGAATGCTTCCGTTTCATACATTGGATGCACTCAAGCATACCTCTAAAGGCCACTAGTGCTTGCAGCTGTAGTTATAATAAATATTAAAAAGATATCAGATAAAATAATGCGCGCCATCCAATGACCGTTGGAAGTTGACATCGTCTTTCGGGACAGACTCTTTATTGAAAAAAAACAGAAAAATTATTTCCGATAAAACGGCAAATAACGCTTTAAGCACACAAGACCTGACGGACGCCCATCATCACGCATGTATCTCCTATCCTTTCTGATGTGTACTGGGAGGAGGAGGAGGGGGATGGGGTATTAAAACAATGTTGCCAGGTTGGCTCCTGAAGCGCCAAACTGGGCGAATCACGTTCTTTCACGTTCTTTTGCGGGTTTTTTTTTTCACCATGGCTTCCCGACTACTGTTTGCTATTGTCTAAGTGTTAATACTTTCGTCGCATTTCCATACATTTTCTATGATATTCTAATCATTTCGAAGAGGAAACAGTATGTATTTTTCATTAAAAAACCAGAGGCAAAAGAACGTCGAGTGCTCACTTCGAGTTCGAGACCGAGATGAGATTTTATTTTATATTTGTCGCTTCTCGCTATAAAAAAGTTAGCTACTGTTAATTACTCTTAAAGGTTTTGACGCGCTTTTCTTTTTTGTTTTTTTTTCACGTTTGGTTTGGTTTCTTCATAAAATCTGATCTGTCAACATTGAGTGAAAAACCCTTTTCATATTTCTCGAACCTGAAGGATGTGAGGATGCATGTCAAACTAGTTCTTACAGCAAAGCATGCTTTGTGCTCGTAAAGTAAGAATTAAGTCACTAAGCTGACATGTGTGCGTGCTTCTGGAGATTCGAACAAGATCTTATGGAGCCGGGCTGGAAAAAAATCGGCTCTCAAAGAACCTAATAACATCGACTGTTTGGAGTAAAAGTCAGATTCTTGTATCTTAAGTATACAAAGATATTCGACTTAGTCTAAGTAGTGGATAGTTACTGAAGGCATCCGTAGTTTTGCACGTCGATTCTGCATCTATGGGATAAGTCAAGACTTTAAAGTATAGATATGAAGTCGTTTTCAAAATCTCATTCATGAAACAGCTGGTCACATTTCTCAAGAGGTAGCTTCGAGTTTATCGGGTGAATTATACTAGGGAGGATGGCCGAGGAAACGATGACGCCTCTGATGAGAGCTCGGGTAGATTTCCCACTGAAAGCTTACCTTCCTTCTGTAATCTGGTGGTACTGTTCCAGGGCCTTTGAAAATTATTGATTAAGAGATCTAGCACAGAAAAACATTCTATGACCCATATCCTGACAATTTCGTTCCAGAAACAGTTCTCTTAAATAATAGTTTTTGTCTTTGGATCCGATTATTTTTCACAAATTTAATGACAGGATAAAGATACATTATGTTAGTATAATACCGGTTGTTGTTTTTTTTTGTTTGTCTCCAGCACAATACTGAAGGTTAAGGTTGCTGGACCGTTGCAACATACCCAAACTATGAACTCTCAATAACAAAAGAGGATGAAAATGGAGATATGGCAGCGCATTATTTTTTTTCAGAATGGGTTTTCGACAAGCTCTTGTTAAACCTCAACGTTCCATTCTATTTCATCCATGTGCGAAAAAAGCCTCGGTTGTCAATACAGCAATAAAATACTATTACTAAGCCATCTAACCAAAGTAACATGACTTCCAC
Source organism: Ellobium chinense (assembly GCA_033807755.1). Taxonomy (NCBI): domain Eukaryota; kingdom Metazoa; phylum Mollusca; class Gastropoda; order Ellobiida; family Ellobiidae; genus Ellobium; species Ellobium chinense. The sequence continues at coordinate 332,153 of JAWQUT010000268.1, forward strand.
CCCATAGCAGCTAGTGCAGAATTGTAAAGCATCCACCTATGCATTTCTCTGAAAAAGTGCATAGGCATGAAGGAGACACAAAACTGTACATTGATGAATTATTAATCCTTATTTTAAAATGTACAGAATAAAAGTTACAAAATATTGAAACCATTGACATTTCTTCGTAACATCCACTAAAGATCTAGGTCAAAGCATAATAATACGTTGCATAACTAAGCTCTGCTACTTGAAATTGCTGGAATGCACAATATCATATAACATGATCACGAAATCAATTTCGATTAGTGCAGCTGCTTAGGAAGCACACAGGCCCCTGCCTTTTTTGTTTTTTGTTGTTTTTTTTTTTTTGAGAACATCTGTTCCTATGTCTACATAATAATATAAGATTAACGCCACAGTCTTAGGCTGTTGGCCTATCTCGGTTACATGAGTTGTTCAACAAAGAGAAAGAAACCGGTACAGATAACTGAAAAAAAAAATAATGCTAACCTCAAACTTTGCTGTTGTTATTTTACCAATGATTTGTGACTTACTTTGTGTTTGATTGATGTATTGGGTTGTAACAAGCATAAATATTGTCCAGTTTACAAATCGCCGTTCTCTGAGAGAGACAATCGGCCTATGACTGTGACGATCTGTTTGAACTCTTATACATATTTAAAACATGTTTAAAAAAGTCAAATGACGTAACTGGGAAAGCTCAATACACCTCAGACTCCGGGTCTAACAGGATGCATTAATTCATTTAAATGTCCTATTTCAGAACTATTAAGGGAAACTATTGTGAAACTGTCTAGCATTGAGGGTAATGCAAGGGACCCTGAAAACTATTATGGGCTACAGCAGACACCTGTATTTCACATTCCTCGACAGTTATCTTCGGGTGAATGCATTTTGGGGTGAAATGTGGAGGTGAAATATTTATTTGTCTATAGATCTCCTCAGTTATCGAATGCTCGTAACATCATCTGCAATATAACCACCTAGGTGTAAGGGATTAGATTATAAACACAGTCAATTCCGCCAAACAGCCTACAGAAGAGATACCGCTACAAAAAAATCAACAGAAGCGATACCAGCAAATTACCAACAGTTGAGATATGACCAAACGAACAACAGAAAAGATTCCGTCAAACATTTAACAGAAGAGATACCACCAAATAGCCCAGAGATGACATGCACACCGCTAAACTTCCAACAGAAGATCGCTAAATACCTAACAGGAGAACCAATAGAAATGTTGCCAGTGAACAAACAAAAAGAGAGATACGTACCGTCAAACAACCAACAGAAGCGATGCTGTCAAACAACCAGCAAGAGCAAAACCGCCAAACAATCAGCGGATGAAATACTTCAAGAGAGGCACATACACAGCACGATGAGCGTACTTTTATTTTTCAATCAGCAGTTATATTTTTATCTGACATTAATTTCCTTTCATTGATATTACAGAAACATTATTGGTATTTTTTAAGCAAAGGAAAAAAAAAAGCAAAATCACTTTCAATAGTTTTGACACTTATGATTATGTTCGTTTAGTTAGGCGTCATTTGACACTCTATAATTTACCCTGACTGCGCCACGCGCTATTGGTTTTTATCCAGTTTCCCGTGAACTGGTGTCCTCTGGAGACTTGGCGGGTTCGATGGGTGGTATGACACGAGTACTGGCTTGTAGCCGGTGGCATTTTTCTCCACAGTAAACACACGGGGGACTCGGTCAATATTTGGATTCGGCTATCAGGAATGATATCGATCATGAAGTGTGACAGTCATGACAAGGATCGTTAAAGCTTGAAGGTAATCCTATTTTATCATCATAAAATAAAACTTGGCGTCTTCAACACATGTTGCTGTCACGTTTAGAGTTCAGGGTCACCGAGTAGCTCCGAGATCGAATCCCATAGCTTCCTCCGTCTTCTCTAAGCAGAATGTAAAGCACTTTTAAACTATCATTCGATCTGTCACTGTGAAATAAGCTTTCTACGTGAATAAACTAGACCAACCAAAACCTCAACATGGAAAAAAAACAAGAGACCAGCGGTGTCCCCTTTTTATTTACTTCATTACAATCTAAATGAAGTAGTGCATAATCAGCTAAACATCGAACATTTCTTACCAAAATTATTTCAGAACAAGCCTAACATCTTGAAAATAAAACTACTTTTCAGTGATAACTAAAAGTAGAGCATTCATAATCTGTCTCGTTTTGTTAGAAAAATCATGAAGGCATTTCGAGCCGTTTTCTTTTTTTCCTTACTCCCTCCTAAACAATTTTGCATTGCCGTTTCGTTTACTTTCCACATTATTGTATATACTGCGATCTGGAAATAAAGTTCAGTTCAGTTCAGCCCAGTTCAGTTCAGTTCAGTACTTCACAGCTTTTGTTTTCCTATCACATCGCTAGTTTACCAGTAAACATTAGGTTATTTAGTCATGCACATTGTCGAGCCTGACTCTGAGGACTTGTCAGATACAGAATTGTTTGCTCTAGCTGGTTGATTTGGAAGGTGAATTGCTCTCGTCCACCATGCGAAAGGATCTCTGGTGTCTTCCAATTCTCTACTGATCTGTGCTCGTTAACCACTTGACCGCTAACAATTTTGATGGCTTCCAGAATGGTGGATAAACGACCTTCACATCCGGCCATGATTATAGGTTGCATGAGCCTAACTGGTAAAAAATAAAAAATTGGACTGTCAGAGTGTTTCGACAAAGTGTGTAGAAATAATCGTATAACATGAAACCAAGTCGTAAAAGTGGTGAAATTCAATCCCGAATTTGTAACAAATAATTTTTGCAGGAAGGCCTTCCCGGCCCAATGGCCTCTGCGGATTTCATTTGTTCGGTCCTGTGGTCTGCAAAAAACCCCCTAAAATTTTAACATCTTTTCATCTATATTAAAATTGTGGAAAATCTAAATGAAGGAACCCCACCCCTGTATATATACAATATTTAATTTTAGCACAGTGGTGGCACCAGGCCTGCAGAATAGCCTTGGCCGTCTCGGAACGTTCATGTGGTTCGAGGGGCTCAAAGAGGTTTTTACAATTTGGCTTCTACAACATAGGTACTTGTTTCGGTTATATCTTGGAAACTACTCATCATATTTTTTTCCTCATAACAAACCAGGAAGAGATTACCATAGTGATAGAGGCGGAATTCATCCACATCGCACTCAAGTAGTTAAGGTGGCCACCTGGAGAAATGAAATTTGACATCAAACAACTATAATATTAAATAGTCCACTGAATACGTGGGTGTGTGTATGTACTCCCACTTTTCCATCCGACCTTCGAACTGTCCGTCAACTGTCCATCCGTATGTCTATCTAACGTTACCTTCATATTTTATGTCTCTATACTGTCATATTATGAGAACTTGCGCAATAACGATGGGATCTCTTACCACCGTAAGAATTTCATTCATACTGCATGTTGAATTCTACTAAGGGTGCATGCAGCACCGACAGACTAATGTATCTCTCACGATGGTAAGAGATCCCATCGTTAATGCGCAAGCTCTCAATACTTTGTTATCGGCTTAATCGTTCCCAACGATATCTGCATTGTGGTTGTTCTTCTTTCACTTTTTCTCTCTTTCTCTCTCTGTCTCTGTGTCTCTCAATCGAGCTTATTGCTATCAAATCAACGTCACACTTCTCCTCGATTAAACTTTTCCATCTTTTCCTGTCTCGTGATGTCTTCAAGAATGTCCCATTTCAAGCAAATGTCGAGTAGCTAACGAGTGTGCTCAAGAATGCAATTTCCACTCCATGACAAAAGTCTCCACTAATGCATGTGTCGCGGCTCTAACGAACTTGATTCGTCATTGGAAATGCTGATGTGATATGGACTTTCCACTAGCTGCCTTGTATCTTTGGTAATACAATCGAACCTGGTCTAGCAACCACATGTGTATATATCGCAGCCACCTACCTTGACGACTACATGAATATCGTGATCACCTACTGTGACGACCACATAATATATCGCGACCACAGATCATGTAACATCGTGACCACCGGCCGTGGACGACTACCTACTGTGTTAACCACATGTATATCGCGGCCACATGTATATCACGGCCACATGTATATCGCGACCACCTACTCTGTTATTCACATGTCTATTGCGAGCACCTGCAGTGGCGACAGAGTATATTTCGCAACCACCTGCCGTGCTGACCACACGTACATCGCCACCACCTGCCGTGCTGACCACACGTACATCGCGACCACCTGCCGTTCTGACCACACGTACATCGCGACAACCTGCCGTGCTGACCACACGTACATCGCGACCACCTGCCGTGCTGACCACACGTACATAGCGACCACCTGCCGTGCTAACCTCATGTGTATCACGACAACCTGTTGTAGCGACCACATGTATGACGCAACCACCAGCCATGACGACCACATTTATACCGCCACCACCTGCCGTGTTGATCCCAAGTATATCACGACCACCTGCCATGGCGACCAGCTGCATATCGGGACCACCTATCGTGTCAATCACATGTCTATCGCGACCACCTGCCGGGACGACCCGTTTCAAAGACAGTCGTTGATGATTTCCTTTATATTTGAACTCCATATGACAACCACCCTTTATAACGCGACCCCGACTTCCTTTTTTCCTCCATGTCCAAAGAGTCTACAACACAGTGAAAAACATAGAAGACGGTTAGTCGACTAAAGTGGAACATTTATAGGGTATTCAGTGGTGGAACATCCTGCAACCACCTAAACAAGAGTTTTCTCACAGTCTGAACATTATAGGATTTGTCTCTTGAAAGTGTTATATCTGCAGCCATGATAATGTTTTTAGAACAGAAAGGAAATGTTTTCTCAATAACTTGATCCCAAACATAAACCTGTCTGAGGCGACCTCTTTTCTAACGAACGAAGGGTTGTCGCTATTTACAGATATCACTGTAGGCATCAAGGATACGTTTTTGGTTGGTGCGCGCCATTCATAGTGAGGAAAGGTGCACATCAACTAGAAGTTTGTTAGAACTGTGACGTCTTTTGGATCAGCGGAAGAGAAAGCTCTGCAACATGGCTGTAACTATCTACATTTTCAAATTTGTTAGTAGAACGTTTTAACAACGATCTTGTGTCGGAGGACGATGTGGCAAAAAACAACGATGGTATATATTCCAATGAATGAGGCAGAGATAGAGATATAATAAATACTACTCACAAGTCCATGCATTGTTTTCTGTCTCTTCCGCATTAATCGCAGCCATCTTGGCTTGCCAAGAGAGTGATACTTCTTTGCTAAAGAAGGGGTGTGGCTTGCCTTTTTGGTCAAATTGCAGAGACAAAACCAACACAGCCCTGGTGTTAAACATTTTCAATGTAATGATAGCAGACATTAGTGTAAAATCTAGGCAGCCCACCCCAAAGATTAGTGCCAAAAATTTCAGAAAGAGAGGAGCAATTTCTTATGACACTCACTTTCTTGTAAAATGTTAATATGGCAGACTGTTATCAGAAGGTTATTTTCTGAAAAGAAGAACAATTTTTTCTAACAATCCTCTTTTTACGACAAAATTTCCTCAAAACAGAAACTTTTCTTGGCAGGAGATTTTTGAAGCAATCTGAAGATGATGGCCTGTAGTCAGTATCAACGGAGAAATTGCAGAGTACAATAAAGTCGTGTGGGCCTCTTATTTTATACAGTTAGAGAACGCGTGCTGTAAGGTACATGAAGGGTAGTGTGCCGGATCTTGCAGTTTGCTGTACTGTGAAACTTTCGACCCTTTTTATCCATGTGGAGACGGACCATTGTGCCTTTCCGTATCAAACACATTTCTTTGTAGATCCACAAAAGAACAATAGTTATAACATGAAAATGGGCTTATCTAAACATTCTGTGTTTTTAAAAAGTGCAGTTTGTCGTAATAATAATTTTAAAAAGTAGACCAAATAAAAAGCAAGCAAACAATAATAATACTTTTAAAATCACTGATCGAGATATCCAGCTAATCGCAATTGCTCTTCAAGTTTGTCAGTAAAAGCTCATAATAGGCGCAAATTCGCGTATTATAATATGACAGAATCGTCAAAGAAAGTGAAACAAAAAAATCTATTTCCTCTCATGCAAAACCGACCATCTAGACATTTAGCAGCTAACGTAGCTTTGGGCGATTGAAAACAAAAAAACACAAAGCCTTTGAAGATACTTTAATTATCTCAAAACTACAGTGCACGCCCATAATAAATTATATATATACGATCGGTCCATAATGATACGACATCGTTGTTGCCGTGTGTGAGCACTGCATTATACACTGTTGAAAGAAATCAGCCCTTACCTTCATACAAAAACCCACCAACAACGATGCGAAGCGCGCGTAATCCTCATGTGAATGAAAGGTAGTATCGGGAAGGAATGCGGGTCCCACGTTGTGCGTTCACCACTTATGTAACCTCTCTCTTCTCAAAATCTGGCACACACGTCGTGCGGCTAAAAAAGATATGCCGCTGGCTCTGAACGTATTGATTTTCAAACCTTTCTCTCTTTTATTTGCATGTGAAGTGTCAAGTGCGGCCAAATCCAGCACGTTCCTGATATAGATGGTTGTTCGGGCATGAAATGGCACTAAACAAACAAACAAAAAAAATCCTTACTGCTTCGCAAGAAAAGACGAGAAAAAAACATTGTCCTAGTTGTTCATTTTTCAGGTCCACTTCCCCCTTCCCACTCCCCGCTCCCACTCCCATGTGATTAACCTCCGAATGAACTGTAATGATTTACAAGCTTTCAATAAGTCACGGAGGGAGCAGAGATGAAAAAAAAAAAAAGCTAAAATTCCAGCATTATTGTTTGGATGAGAGGTGCCTAATTGTGGCCCTTGGACATGCACTCATTTTTTGGACAGACAGACAGACAGACAGACAGACAGACAGACAGACAGACAGACAGACAGACAGACAGACAGACAGACAGATAGATAGATAGATAGATAGATAGATAGATAGATAGATAGATAGATAGATATTATAGTCCTCAATACATCAGTATACTACAACACTGACCCCCTTCTGAAAAGGTTTGATTTTAAAAAATCTACAGAAGCACTAGTGACAGCCATTTCCCGGATATCGCGAAATGGCCTCATCGGTGGGAGGTTTATACTCTCAAATCGCAGCGATTATCACTTAGCAACATGCAATCAACAAGTACGAGGGCTATATACATGTAGGAGAAAAACAGTGTTGTTCACATGTAGACATAGCGAGTATCTGTGAGTGATGCCACTTATAAGATTTGGTGTTTTTTTCTGTGGTTGGAACTGCCTAGTATGAGATCTGTCCACGTGGCTTTTCTCGAATAGGAACTAGAAAGCTATTCTCCACGAAAGAGAAACAACTAATACGAGACGTAGCATTATGCTTTCTAAAGTGGAGAGTAAGCCTATCTCTGTAGCCCCCCAAAAAGGTGGAAGTCATTCCAACTCGATGATGTCATATGAGTAGATCTAATAGATTAACCAGACCCGCATTCGTACTCCTAATAGTACAAATCGATTTATAAAAACACAAAACAAAAGAAAAAAAAGTGTTGAAAACTTACCATTCAGCGCCGCTCACACTGATGAACCGCGCACTACGCAATCATTACAGCTCCAGCCAAGCGATTTACTCCACAGCGCACACCTCATAGTATACTAATGGAGGAAAAACGCCAGGTTGCCAAGAACGAATGAGAAAAAGACGGTTGATGGAAGGGGAGAAAAAGCCACGAGAAAAACAAGACCCAAAGTCTCTCAACGGATTCTCGCCCATCTTTCGCAGTAATGTTGACAAGGATACAAATGAGCTTGATGATAATGGACGAATTAACGTGCTAGCTGAGGGGTCCTGGCGCTGCTGGGGAAGAATGAGAGGGGGATAGAGGGGTGGACCAAACTCATTCTGAGCAGTTTTTTTATTGTGTGTGTGTTGCCGCCCCCCCCC
>JAWQUT010000268.1:366666-398004 GCA_033807755.1 Ellobium chinense
TGATATAGGGGGACACTATGTGATATCACAGAATGACCGGGGGGGACACTTTGTGATGGGGGGACACTTTGTGATCTCACATCGGTCGAACAAGGCGTAGTTCTTGGTGAGGCAAAAAGGAAGAAAAAAAAACTGCCTCTCTTAAGTTTGTTAACACTTCTACCGATATTCACAAAAAAGGACGTCGTCCTCTCTGGTACTATCAGTTTTGAAGTTTATAGGTGTACTAATTCCTTATTTCTTCTCTTTTTTCACAAACGTAAGGAGTCCTACTCTAGACTTTCCCAAACAGTGGTTGACATATCAATCTGCTCACATATGATTGATACTGGAGTAATTAGTTTATTCATCAGTCTTTCAAAATCTCGAATGACTCACAGCTCTCTAATTATTAACCCTTGGAGATCTTAAAACGGGCGCTGGGGATAGTCAAAATATCGACTGACTTACAGCCCCTAATTTTGATTCATATTATCATCCCTTCTCCAATCACAGAAAGCAACTCCTTGAAGATCTTAGAACTTGCAATGAGGACATATTTGTGGAGGAAGACGTAACATCAGAGGACATCGCCACTGTCCTAACCACCTCAGGAAGCTCTGGTTACTTCAAGCTTGTGCCACGCACGCACGGTGAAATCATGGAAATGTTCGAACAATTTGCGAAGCATCTAAAGGGAGTAAATATTGACACATCGAACAAGGACAGCCATTACAACGATAGGCTCTTAGGTAAGTTAATATGTCCAAAGGCTTAAAACATTTAAGGTCAAAAATTGTTTATTACCCAACTACATTTTTTAAAAAAAATCATCTTTAAACTTGGAAAGATTATATGACAAAGAGGTTCCCAACATGGCATAGGCACATCCCTTAGAGTACACCATGCAAATTCCAGGGAATACCCGGAGATTGCATTACATCAAAAGAAAAATTTAAGACCGGTTATGTAAAACTAGAAATACGTGTATATGAAGATTTTTGAGACAGGGATTCCCGAGACTTCCCAGCAGTCTCAGTTATTCAAAGTTGCTCAAAGAGACCATCCATCACAAAAGGTTGGAAACATATGCTGTAATGTATATTAGTTCTCCTAGGTCCAGTGTGCAGATCTGGCCATTACTGGACCTATAACAACTGTATGCCTAGTTTTCATTTAAGATTCTCTGGGATTTTGGAAGGGGCTTTTAGTGATCCTTCTCGTTTTTTGAGACCGAGTCAATTTTGATTAGGCTGGAGCACGCATAAAACATCATCGTGCTAGATATTCTTCATTGATTTTGAGGAAGCATCATCGTGTTCACTCAAATTTCTAAAACCACAGACTCCGTCCCGTCGTGACGTTAACGAGACTGATTGAGAAATTGGTAGTTCTTTACCATTTTTCTGGTCAAGTCTAGAATGTAAGCAACGTTGTTCCATCATGCTTAGAAAAGTGGAAATGTGAGTGATGCTTCTTAGCCTGAATATGATCTTTGCTGCCACTGCCAGTAAGCAGACAGGGATGACAAATTGTCATTGAGAATTACCTCATTGTCATCGTTATGAATTATGAAAGATATGAGCACGTACAGAACAGAACAGAATTTTATTCCCTGGTTGTAGCTGGTACAACAATGTGGATCCAAACATAACAAGTTTTCACTACATTAGGAATAGGGCGGTATGAGTTAATTCAAACTACCAGAATAAAAATATAACAGGTCTAGAGTGCATTAACAAACAGAGACAGACGATAAACTATTTTTCCACCTATCAAAGAAAAGTAATTTTGCTTTGTTGGTTAGTGTAGAAATTGTTTTCCTGAGTGCTTTGAAGCCAGAACATAAATGAAATTCACCGCCAGATGTGTAGGGGTCATAAACAAGACATAATCAGTCTTCTACAAGATTTTTTTTTTTTAAGTTGCACCCCTGTACCTTCCGCTCATCAGACTGTAAGTGTTATGCCTTTTCTGTAATGTTTGCTCATATTTTATCTCTTAATACCTTAGCTAATATAGTTATTGTTATTGAAACTAGGAAGAAAAAAACGTCTTAACATCAACGCTATCCACCTGTAACTCTCTCTCTCTCTCTCTTTCTCCTTCTCTCATTTCATCAATATCAGGCTGGTTAGGAGGCTATCCTTTTGCCACTTACGTCATTGGTAAGAAACGTGTTCTTCTGGACCACTTTGTCAAGCACAGCCTGAGAAGTGGAGCTGATGCGTGGCACGCCATATACAGTGAGAATTGTACATTTGGAATAATGCTTCCCCTTGATATTGACAACCTCGTCAGACACGTGACCAGCATGGGCGGGGCCAGCTTCAAATTTAAATCGATGGTCATAGGGGGACAGCCAATAAGGAAGGTTGGTTACTAGTAGTGTAACTGCGTGGAAATTATAGGGAGATAAGAAAATGTAAAGAAGCCTATGTATGTTTGCATATATTTATTATATAAAGGCCACAGGCCTAAAATGTGCCTGCAGAGGAAAGCAGAACTTAGCAGACCAGTTGGTTCCAAGTTGTGTCTATACAAAGTCTAAGCCAGGAACTTAAAAAAAAAAAATACGGAAAATAATATTTAAAATATGTAACACATCCTGAATTAAAAAAAAGATCATTATGGAGTTGTTCTCACACTTAGGTCCATTTCCTGTTATACCAACGTTCTCTGCATCGACTGTAGTAGATAACATAAAGTAGACTGAATATTATGCGTTCATAATCATCATCATCATCATCATCATTAACATCATCATCATCATCAAAATCATCATTATCATCAGTAATAACAATAGCAGTGGTAGTAATAGTAATTGTATAGTGGCAATAGCAGTGGTGGTGGTAGTGGTGGTAGTAGTAATAGTAGTAGTAATTGATACGAAAGGGGAGGCTCTAGTCCTTGAGATACTGGAATAAGTCTAACTTGTGAATGTTGGAAAGATCATCGAAGAAGGGTGTTTTGGTTATCTTTGAGTTATTAATATAAGGTCAAGAGAATCGAGTTTATTACTCTGGTCTCCAGTGAAGGACAAATGAGTCGTGGTGGGAGGTGAGGAGGGGGGAGGGGTGATAGACGTGTCAATGAAGAGGGGTTTATTTATGGAGGATCCCGACAAAGGAACTTAAATAACCTGCTAGATAGATCTCCATTTGAAGTATCACTTCTCTGTGGCCCTCATGATGATGGAAGGATTATTTCATAATCTTCATCATACACCATCATGGTCAACATTTTAGTGAATAAGAAAAAAAAATAGAAGTTTAACGTTAAGAAAGTAGTATTAAGCAGATAGATGGTACAGTAAGCATAAATCATCATCAACATTATCGGATTCACGTCTAAAAAGAATCACAATAATCTGTTGTTTTTGTTTCAACATTGTTCAGCCTATAGTTGCATAATGACTGAAAATAAATGTTTATTTAAAACAAATGAATAAACTCATTTTTTTAAATTAAAAAATACAGATGGCACCTTTAGTCCCAAAATATTAGTAAAGATCATACATCCATATTTCATATTTTCTGACCATCTTGTACTCCTTCTTTGGGAATAAGTGTATCATCGTAACTACCACTACCATCATCACCATCACCACTGTTATCATCATCATCATCACCACCACGAACGTTATTGACAGTAAGCGTGAACAGACAGTTTTTCATCATCATCATCATCATCATCATCATCATCATCATCATCATCTTCATCGTCAACATCATCATGATGATCATAATCATTTTTGATCTTAATTCTTTGCTAGATTTTTAATAAATTACCTGAATTAAGGTTGAGCTTTTAATTTTTCTCAGTTTTAAATGATGATCATAATCACCATCATCAACAGCATCATTTGGAACACATTAAAAAGATTAAAAAGTTACGCTTAAGAATGCTACTTTAATATTTAAATTTTAACATCAATTTACATAATAATATAAAATAATTACGAATTTTCGAATCAAACATGTGATTCTTCATGAGGTTAATACAAATGCAAAAAATCAACAACAACATCATTATCATCAAACTATCATCATCATTATTATCGTCAGTATCTTTACAACAATTTCCACAGTTGCAAACAAACTATCTAATACTCCTCTATTCTTTGCTTCCATTTTGCCTGTGTAGTCACAGATCAGGCAAGCTTTCCTCCTCGCCGAAAAGGTTACGGTCGGTTATGGCTCGACAGAAGCTGGACACATTACGCAGACAGTTATAAAAGGTACGTCGCGGCCACATCCACTACCATCATCTCCACAACTACTGCCATCGTTTCAGTCAACAAGAAAAAAATTGATCTCATTAGTATTACTGACTTAAATAAAAGTTTAATATATATACTACGATCACCTTTACCACTATCACCACTACTATCACCATCACCACCACCACCTTCACCAATGTCATCAGTGTGATCTCCAGTTCCATTCTCATCACAGTCACTACAGCGACTCTCATGATGACGACGATCACCACCAATACCATCACCACCATTACCACTACTGCTATGACCACCAACACCATCACCACAACTACCGCCATCACCGTCACCACCACCACTATCAACTACCTCCACTTTTACCACCATCACCGCCATCACCACCAGCACCATCAGTGTCATTAGCACCATCTCCTACACCGCTTCCGTCACTGTCACAAAAGTGGCTATTAAGATGACAGCCACCATAACCACAACCATTTCCATTAACACCATTGCCACCACAGCGACTTCTTCTTCAATGATGATGACACTATCCCCACTACCATTACTACTACAGTGGCTATGGCGACCTTTGATGCTGCCAGGCATTAGTACACCACTAGTACTAGTAAACCACCACGACCATCAGTGACATCCTCTCCGCCACCATTTCCACTATTTGCATTACCATTACGCTATTGTCACCACAGCTACTACCAAGACTTTGCCTCAACCACCACTATCATTTTGCCCAAGAACAATGACGCTATCCCCTGAACTTTCATCACCGCCATCAGCACCAGCACCACTTTCATTGTAAATACCATTATTTTCTCAGCTACCACCATAGACACGAACACCATCCCAACATTCAAACTCCCTAACACCAACTATCACCAATGCCAATACTACAGTACTACAGTACATCACCGCTTCGACTACCACTGGCACCATCAGCAGCAAATGCATTACCAACACCACTGTTACTTCCACCGCATTCATCACTACTACCACGCCTTACATTCACTACTATCCCATCACTATCACCAGTATATCCCTATCGCCACCAAGATCACAATCGGCAGCATCAACACCATCACCACTGCCACTTCCACCTCTATCATCACCACTTGTACCACCACCACCTCTACCCCATCACTACCATTAGAATATACCTATTGGCACAACCACTTTAACTGACATAATAAGAAATTGCAGCACCGCCACGATCACCACTACTGCCACTTCTGCATACGCCATCATTACAACCACCACTACTACTACAATTGCTATTACCAACATGAATCTCTATCGTGACCACCACCACCACCCCCACAGTTAGCATCCGCAGATGCACCACCACTCTATCTGTACCTATATCATTACACCACCACCACCGTTGCCACAATCACTTCCATCAACATCATGCTCCACTACGACCACCACTTACCATCATAATCACCTCTATCATCACTACCACGACCATCATCTCTGGTATGATACAGACCCAAACGCTGAAATGGAAGATTATTGCTGCGGTCCAGTGCCTGAGCATATTTCGATAAAGATCCTTGATGACAATGGCCAAGAATGCAAGCCAAGACAACCGGGCCTTGTCTTTATGAAAGGTTAGAACAACAACTGTTTTTACCTGGGATATTGAAGATATTATGCTCTCCCTTCCATCCCATTTTCTTATTCTCTATGGACTCATTCTCTCTTTCTCCTTCTCTCTTTCTATCTCTCTCTCTCCCTCTCAAGTTCATAATCCATCTCTTCAAAAAAAGTTTGCTGTTCATTTGTCCATATTAATATATGCATTATTATATTTATTTATTTATTTATTTATTTATTTATTTATTTATTTATTTATTTATTTATTTATTTATTTATTTACTTATTTATTTATTTACTTATTTATTTATCTATTTATTTATTTATTCATATACATACCCGTGGATGGGTTGGGGAGAGGAGGGGGGAAGGAAGGATTCTGGTAATAAAAAAAAAAAAAACTGCATTTACAACATAGCCTACCTATGTTACTAACATCACTGGTCAACCTAGAAATTATCAAGAATAAGCAATATCGTCCAATCTAAAGAATGCATTGACCGCAAGACAACTAAACCACGATTGTGCAGCAGCATGGCCGAATGGTTGCAGTGTTGGACTCAAGATCTAAAGGTCGTGGGTTCGATTTTCGACCACGTTCATGTTGTAGGTGCCTTAGGAAAGCATCTCATTCACATTTTCCTCAGTCCCATCCGCCTGTTAATTGGTTACCTAGCTATCAGCAGTGAATGATACTGTCACAATGCTAGTGATCAGCGTCTGTATAATGGTTGCGGCACTGTATGCTCCCAGGGGGATGAGAAAGTTCTAGAAATATGGCCTGCTGGGGTAATAAAAGTGTGAAGTCGCGTAAACGGGCATAGTTTGGATATGGGACTTCTAAACCGCATTATTATTATTATTTATTATTATTATTATTATGATATAACAACTAACCTTCGAGCATCCTGGTATTGTCAAACATTTCAGGCATTGGCGTTTTCAAACACTATTTCAATCGACTGGAAGATCCAGATCCCAATACTATTGCAGCTTTCGATGAGGACGGATATTTCAATTCAGAAGACGTTGGCTATACTGATGAAAAGGGGCGCCTGTTCATACTTGGGCGACGCAAAGACATCATCATGTATGGAGGCTTTGTTTTCTACCCAGGCTGGCTGGAAGCAAAGATCATGGAGCATCCAGGGGTGTTTGAAACTTGCGTCGTACCCGTAAGTACAAGTATAGTCCTGCATTAGAGAAATGCAATATGTACAAAAACCCCGTTTAAGAGGAATATAGAATATAGATGAGAAACAATCGTATACATTGAAACATCGGATTTGATTAAAATTTAATTGAAAACCAAAATTTGCGGCCAAAAAGGCCTTCTTTTCTCAGGAAATAAAAGTACAAATCTACAAAACCTATATGTACAGACCTATACGCATCATACATACACACACACACACATACACACACACACACACACACACACACACACACACACACACNCACACACACACACACACACTCACACACACACACACACACACACACACACAAACACACACAAACACACACAAACATACACACACTCACAAATGCACACAAACACATTCACTGCATTGGACAATGGAGAGCATGTCACCTTAAATATTTTAAGCAGGTGGAATGCAGTCCAAAGATCATAAAAGCATGTTTTGACTACTAGAGTAGTAGATAAATCATTTTTTCGTAATTCTACGTATAGCTGGGTCACGCTAAATTTCTCAGTGACATGTTTATTTTTTTGTTGTTTTTGTTGAATCCAAAAGGACGTAAAACTGAATCTTCACAAGTTTTACGACTGATGGATACTACAAATTCTTTCACACAGCAGTGGATTAAATATCAATTATTCCACTTAGGTTTTGTCAATGGGCAGATCAGTAGTCATAGAGTTTAAGCATGGGGACCAAGCTTGACATGAAAGGAAGAATGAATCTATAGTTTCGTACAAGAGATTGAGTGAGGTCTGTATGTTGCTAAGAAGTAAAGAAATTAAAAATTTTAAGCATAGTATCTACTAGATCGAAAATGCAGTATCCTTTCATGACCAGAAACTCGGTGCTTGGGTAGAGCGACACTTGATGTGATTTTATGATTAGGAAGTTGGATAATATACTGTAACGTCAGCAAGGAAGAAATAACCACCACGCTGATTACAAGATACAAAACCCAAATAGTGGAGAGGCTGTTTCATTTCCCTGAGTAGATACAACACTCATATATGCTTTCGAAGGTGCGGAAAAGTGCTAGGGCAAGGAATTTCAAACAGACTGCTTTCATTTAAGACTTTATTGTTTACTTATCCTTTCATTTGCTTACTAAAAACTTGGAAAATATTCTACGTTTCGGCTACAAGACGCGGTTTGTGCCAAATCCAGCAGGTTTAAGGAAACACCCGCTGACAGCTAAATTAATGTATCCTCCCACTGCCACCATTATGGATCGGGATCATGTATTTACATCGCAGAGAAAATGAAATTTATGGCTTCAAACTTTCCACCAACGGACAAGAACACTTAGGATGAATCTCAGCTTTAACCATGAAAAGTAATGGATTATCTTATATGTGTTAAACTTTCCATGAGTATTTAGGAAAACATCCTGTTAGCCAGCCTAGGTGGGAACTAAAACCACAAATAATTGAGAGCTGAACATTAACGATGGGATCTCTTACCATCATATAAAATGCACTAGTGCAATGGTGCTTAAAGGCATCCTAAATCGCGTTTAAAGTGCAGAGTTAATGTAATTCTTACAATGGTTAAGTATGTCCTTTTGGACTCACTAGCCAAGTTGGAAAAAAACTCACTTGATCACGTCTATATGCCAAACAAAATGAACTGCATGGAATATGCATAAGACCGCTGGGAATTCTGATCTAATCCCTATATATTTATCAAGATACACTGTTTGTGTTGGAAAAGAGAAAAATAATAATAATAATAATAATGCGGTTTTTAGTCTCATATCCAGGCTAATGCCCGCTAATGCCCGCTCATGCGACTTCACACTATTTCGAGGTCGTAATATTAAACACAGGCCTACGTCTATTATAATAGGTGAGTGATCCTGTGCTCTGTCAAAACATATGCGTATGCGTACAACCAAGCTTGGGAAGTCACCTGACGGAGACCCAACTGATGGAATACTGTGAAGGCATCTTTGCTGACAAGGAAGAAGAAACCACGCCTCTGCCCAAGTTTTATTTGGTGAGCATTGAATTAGTCAAACTGTAACAAGAGGGGAAATGTTGAAAGTAAGGCATAGTGGAGAGACAGAGAGAGAGAAAGAGAGGTGAGGCGATATAGGGTGAAAGAGGAGCATAAACGTGAGACTGAGATGGATGAAGAGGATGAGAGAGCAGGACAAGGGGACGAAGGGGTGGACGAGAAAGAGGGGCAAGCCTTGCCCCTTTCTTAGCAAAGCAAGTATCAGTCTCTAGGGAAGCCAAAATGGCTGTGACTAATGCGAAAGAGACAAAAAAAAATACGCTGGCCTGTGAGTGGTATTTACTATACTTATATCTTTTGCCTCATCCATTTGCATTCATACCACCGTTGATTCTTGCCACGTGGTCCTCCAATACAAGCCGTTGATAAGACGTTCTAGTGGCAAATTTGAAACCGTAGATGGTTGCCGCCATGTTGCCGACTTTCTCTTTCGGTGATCCAAAAGACGTCACATTTCTGACAAAGTGTCCCCACTATGGTTGGCGCTCATTAACCAAAAACGTACCCCTGATATCTGCTTTGATAAGGAAGGGGTATGGCTTGCCCTTTCGTCAAATTGCAAAGACAAAACACACGCAGCTCATGTGAATGTTATTCCTTCTGAAAGTTCAGTTTTATCTGATTTGAATTTATCATTTTATATTATTGAGTCGCCAATAGTTTACTTACATTGTCCATTAACAGTGTTTAAGCTTTTGACCCTATCAATGGCAGCATTAGAACTGATGTACCGTTTCTAATCATTGTCTTTAGTTATAGAAGCAATAATGAACACATTGCACATCAGGGGGGAGAACTGATGAGGCGGCCGTTAGAGTAATTAACAAAACAATTTAGCACAACCACTCAGAAGAGAACACGAAAGAAGTCCGCTTGAAACAATGCACAGTTTTAGTAGACATTTTCGGAAGGACACGGCGCTGTAATGGTGGGTGTTCTTGCGTGTTTCTGTATAGCAGTGCGCTGTTCGGTACAGCACCTCAGAAACATAAAGGTGAATGAAAGCGTTGTACAATGAGGTGCAAACCTTGAACTGAATTTATATGTACAGGGTGATAGCGAGGGTGGTATTAACCATGGAGAAACTGTCCCATGGCCTCGCCCGTCTCAAGGCCGCATGGGTCTCCACGTCTTCAATGACCTACATGATCAATCACATCTATTTTATTTTTCGTCAAGCGGGGCATGATGGCTAGAATGTATTCGCCAAATTAGGTCAAATTTATATTTTTTTTGGCACTGTCGAATAGGGGCTGATGTAGTTAAGTGAGTGAGGGAGGGAGGGAAGAAGGGAGGAAGTGAGGGAAGGAGGATGGATGGGATAGCGAGTGAGCGAATCAATCAGTCAGTCAGTCAGTGACACAAACAGACAGACAGACAGACAGACAGACAGACAGACAGACAGAGTGGATCCAAAGCTGCATTGTATCTGTTAGAGCACATTATTTCTCTCCATAGTCAATTTCGTCTGCAGTGTGTATATCCATTGTTATTATTATCATTATATGTTACTTTGCATTTCAGATTCTTGACCAATTTCCCCAAATGGTTACCGGGAAACCAGACAGGCCAATGCTCAGAAAAATGGCCGAGGAGAAATTTGGTGTTAGAGAGAGTGATTAGAGAATTAGTTGGTTTGCGCATTAACCACTGGATCTCTTACCATCGGACTGTTTTGATTTTTGCTGTTTAATCTGAACGGCGATTTTGTCATTATGAGTGACCATTTACCGCTTTGTGGTTTTGGGCTTTTTTTCTTCGATATTCATGTTCTAGACTGGACTGATGGTCCCGAATAACCAGTAGAACGCTATTCATTCCACAGAAAAAAATATTATTGTAATTTAAAAACTGTGAAAAATCTAAATGAAGGACCCCCACTGTAAACAGTGTAAAATTTGAACACAGTGGTGGCACCAGACCTGCAGACTGGTCTTGGCCATCTCGGAAAGTTCCTGTGACTCGAGGAGAAATTTTTATTAAATGGCTCAAAGAGACTTATACAGTTTAGCTCATGCAGCCTAGAACGTTATGCTCATTCCATTTCATAATGTCAGTTTTTTTAGGTTTTGAGCTTCGAAGCAATCTCGGGTTGTTGCTCAAAGCAAAACAATGAGGCAGATGTGGTTTAGCTTGTAAAATTGTGAGAATTTAACGAATCAAAACTAAATTTCTATGGAAGATCATAGTAATATAAACAACTCAGTTCATCAAAAAAATGACTTTGGCAAAATAATGTGGAATGAGCTTGATGATAAGTGATTCACTAATACATATCTTGTGTATTTCTAAGTTAACCACATTTATTTGTTTCTCTCCAGAAAAAATGTAATGGTGGCGGTGCTAATAAAATGTATGCGAAATGCTGCGTTTTGAGAGTATGGATCTGAGGTGAATGATGATGTTTTGAGTTATCAGGGAAATAATTGTTTCTGCAAATGAATAAAAATAATGAATAGGGAGGAGAATATGTGACAAGGGGAGGATTGATGGATCCAAATGTTAGGTGGTGTCACAACACGGGCAGAATGTTAACCAGTCAGAAACTACATCACCCTTGTGTGTCGGATGTAAAACTCCGACAAATGGCTGACATTCACAAGGGGAAACGGCACAATGCTAGGGCCTTGGTTGTTATGCTTTTGATATACTGTAATATGTAAGTACATAAGTCTCCCGTGTTTCCAATTTTAGCTCACCGACATTTGTTACACATTTCTCTCCACTTTAAATTAATAATTCTATAACTTCCGCCAACTTCAGTCCAACACCAAGGCAAACATGTTAGTTCCGAATTTGTCGCCCCACTGATAAAGAATAATAGTAGCCTTCCAAACATCCTAATGTTGTCGAGTCAAACGTCCAAAGTTATTTGTAATCCATCTGCCGACTTTTCAAGGACAGTAACCAAGTAACATTAATTTCTTAAATACTGCTTTGACATTTTGGCTATGACTTGGCAAGCCGTCATTATTTTATTTAAAGCGTGTCGAACCTAGTAACAAGAAGCCTAGCAACCGGGTCTATCAATAATAAGTGCAACAAGGGGAAATAACCCAAAAAACAGGGAAGCAATGGACGTTTATAATTTACAGTATAATATATGTAAGGAACTTTGATTATTTTTATGACATAATATAATATAATGTTCAGACAAGGAGGCAGTTGAGAGAGTTGTGTAAATTGTATTTAGTATTAAAGGCATTTTCACACTGGTATTATAATTGAGGCCTATTCTTGATACGAGCGAGACAAAATGAACTGGTGTTTGCACAGTCTGATCTGCCCACAAGATCTATACTGTGTGTGTGTGTGTATTTATTTTTGTGTATGCATTTGTTGTTGTTGTTATTGTTATTATTGTTGTTGTTGTTGTTGTTGTTGTTGTTGTTGTTGTTGTTGTTGTTGTTGCTGGTGTTGTTACTTCAAGTTTTACAGTGTCCATGATAGTTTACTATAATACTATACTGCATGCACAAATAAAAAAGTTTGTCTAATTTACCATCCAGACTTCACTAGTATATCAGAGAAGTGGTTTGAATGTTTAAAAACAATCAATGTGTTACTATAATATAGTTAAGAGGACGATATCATTACATCTTTGAATTTTGTTACAATGCTATTTACACCCATGCCATCGTCTTCATCAGTCGAACTGAGTTCTTTTCGCACTAGCTTGAATGATTTTCAAATACATTGTGAATGCACTGTGAATTGAATTCAGTTCACTCATGTTTTGAAAATGCACAAACCCTGGCTGCCTACGATTCCTGGAAAATGACCTCAAGAGCATGCTGTGGAATGCAGGATAGTACAAGTGCTCACACCGCGGGTTGCACCACCTGCGATTCTGGATGAGATTAACAGTTAGTGTTGCTTCCCCAACTCCCAGGTTCTCATTCATTTCATCATACATCATGCAACGTTGCACCCTGTGACTTCTATGTCCTGGGTTGAAGGGCAAGTTGCGTGAAGTCAAATTTTGATATCGCAGTATCTAACATGCCATCTGCTCAGTGAAAAGATCTGCCGTAATTTTTTTTTGTTAGACTTCCTGGCTTGAAGAAAAAAAATTCGCTTGGAATGCAAAAAACACACAAAAAAAAACAGTGCAAAGTTCTGAAGTTTTTTAAGCTATAGGTACGAAAATACCCGTGTCTTTTTCCGCTGTAGGCTAAATAATCTTTTACACTGTTCATTAACTTCTAAAAATATCCCGAGCCAAAATACTTCCCACACATATAGTTTATATTTTTCCTTTAACTTTTGACACAAACAAAAAAAAGCCCCAAGACCAGTTAGATTTTGAGAACTTTGGCAATCTACCCAGTATTTCAGAATTTTTTTACATAGTAAACAGGACAATCTTGCATACTTAGCAAAACTTTATGGTTTACACCTCAAAGGCAAATCAAGTATCTACCTATTTTGAGTCCATAAGAGTAATTGCATCTTGAACCCTTTGAAATTCAAATCCAGCCACTGATCCTCCTCCCCATGACCAATTTTCTATTTTCGATAGGAACTATTTAAAATTCCGCATGCATATTATTATGCCAAACCCTACTAGCATTTTCATATCTCTAACCCTGGCTTTTTTTTTCACCCCTATTCCAATAAAGTGGGTGTGTGGGGTAAATGGACAGACAGTCATTAAAGTTCGACCAGGAGTTATTTAAAGTCATTTACAATTGACCAAAAAATAATGCCACTTTATATTCGACCTTAGTTTCTGGTTGTTGTTTTTTTTAAACCACATTAGGCACCTCTTTACTCCAACTATCCGGGCCCGTCTAATTTCGTGTTTATCTGGGCCCGCAGCCATGCTTAATGGAACATCGATTGTATGTATAGAGAGAAGAAGGGAAGTAACCAGAAAAATAGGCTGAAAGAGGAGGGAAAAATCTGCTGAGCGGAGTGCATCACCAAGGACAACAAGGAGCGTTAAAAAACTTCATCCTCTGTGGGCAGAGTAAATAACGAACTGTTGAGAGGTAAGCGAATACGTGAAGAGATACTCTCGCACTTGGTTTTAACTATAAGAAAACTTCCACAATCAATGAAGTTGTACCCTCATTCTCCACATCTCTGCATTTTGGTTCTATATTACACTCTCTTCCTCAAAGTCTGCTTTAATGGGTAGTTTACACCTCTGATGACAGATGGCGGCCATAGAACGGTTTTGTGCACTTTTCTTGAATAACAGATAACTGTAAAATTGATGGGTTGATGTTTTTTCGGGAGGATCAATTTTTTTCGAATTTCGCAAGGTCACATTGATTCACTAAAATTACATCCTGTAAAAACAAAGCTCGTTCAAAATGTGTCAAAGGGCTTGCTGATAGCAAGCAGTTATTTCTAGATACTACACCTTATTATTTTGACATTGTCAGGTGTATTGTTTTGGATAATGACAAGACAAGATTGCTAATATATACTTTGTATCAGTAGTCCTGTAACATCACTCCAGACTTCTGATCTCTTAGACACAAGAGAGTATCAACATGCAGGGCCTCCAAAATAATTGCGAACCCCTCACCCACCCCACCCCCAAACAAAAAAAAAACTCATTTAAGTAGTAGTTATACACTCATGGATTCATGTCATTGTTAAATCGTTCAAAACAAATTGGGGCTCTAAATTTATATTTCGTTAAAATTTACGGCATTTTAAGGTAATTTAAAAATATACAGTGGAACCTCACATATTCGAATATCAGGCATATCCCGAGCTCGAGTCTATGACTCCAGTTTGAGAAGTGATTGAGTTCTTTAGTAAAATTCACTATAAAATAGCACCGAGGTTTTGGGGCGGGGGCATTACGACGATTATGCGAATGCATGTTTTAAGTACATGAAATTCGAGGTGGTGAAGTTTTGTATCCTTCCCACTACACCTGTCGTTGATCATAAGGGTAGGTCAAAGTACGGAACCGTTTGTGAAAACCGTGTACACTCTGGCCCCGTCATATATTCCAAGCCACGCATATTGCATAAGAGGCATACTGATGTGTGCTGATACACCTTTAATTTCTTCAAGCTAATTACCTCAATGAGTCACAGAGTCAAGTTACTGAGAATTTCACCGTGTCTTGGGCGGCAAAACTCTGGACAAAAACAAACGCAACGTTAACGTTTATATTCTTCGGAACGTGGAAGCTGTTACTCCTAAACACAAAATCTTAATGAAAGGATGTTGGCTCCACCTGAAGGTTTCGCCTCTGCTGGAAGCGAAACTTCTGGACGTCCAAAAATGGGCAATGGGATAGGTGGAGATGAGGATTGGCATGACGAACACATAGATGTCAAATTGCATAAAGCACCTCCAGTGTTCATTAACATCTTGTTGCGACTAGGAATCACTTTAACAGGCAAAAGACACGAAGTCCAGACAGATATTTTTATTGATGTGATAAAGTGTAACAAAAGCAAACGAGACGTCAAGACATTAAGACGTACATGCATAGTAGAATTAGATTTAGTTCATTCTTGCCGTAGTTCAGACAGCACTGTAACGTAACACTGATAAAACTGAATCGGAAGACATAATATGTATTAGTATCATTACATAGAAATCTGCGCAGACGGAACAAAGTTGCAATAACGTTGGAGATTACAGTCAATCCAAAATTATACATCTACTGACTTGGATTCGTTAACTCGGAAACTCTTTACATAAAGAGAAAAAAAAAATCAAAACAGAAGGAAATTTAAAGACAACATAACACTCAAGTCCACAAAATCATGGGAGCAAAACTGTCTATCAATTCTGGGAAAGAGACTATTATTACGCATGTCCAGTTACTGGCTGAGAAGTTCCCGGATCGGGAACTATTCGTGTTTTATGATGGAGCAAACCGCGATGTCTACACCTCCCGGCGGTTGTACGAACTTGCTGGAAAATTCGCCAACAGGTTGCGCCATCGATATGGCTTCAAACGCAATGATGTCATCGTCAACACGCTGCCCAATTCCCCCGAAAGACTCATCACGTCTCTTGGAATAACGCTGGCTGGGTGTGTGGATATGAACGGGCAGGTAAGGACCAATGACCCTGAGAATTATACTGGCTAGATGTGTGGATATAAATTGGCAGGCAAGGTTCCATAAATCTGGAAATTATACCTGTTAAGTGTGTGAATATGAATGGATGGTTGAGGTTCCACGTTCCTGGAAACTGTACCGGCTAGATGTGTGGATATGAACAGGCGGGTAAGATTTCCATGACCATGAGAACTATACTTACCAGGTATGTGGACATGAAAGGGTATATACGCTTCAAGGACACTGGGAATACACTGACCGCATGTATAGCTTTCATCGGCAGAGAAAGATCAACAAGTAGTAGAACCACATTGGCCTGATGTGTGAATGATGAAATACGGTTCAAAATGTGTTGTTATCTTTTTTCTCCAGATTCTTCTGGCGGATGGAGACGACTTTTTCCAGTCAGCCAGAAAGAGCAGATGTAATGGCGTTATATTATGCCCGAATGAAACGTCACCTGCGTGGAGAATCCTAAAAAGATTTGCCGAAGGCGATTCATGTGACACTGTCCGGATATCTTGTGACAAAGCACCAGAACTGACCTCAGCCATACTAGTGTCGAGGCAACCAGGAGGGTATGTAGTAGTGCTGTCTCTCTAGTAGATCTTAATAGTTGGTGCTGACTCTGACGATACTTGCTGTTAGTGTACATGGTAGATTAGTCGACACTATCGATAATGACTTGTCAATTGCATTTACTTCACTGCGGGATTATTATTAGGTTTAAAGTGCAAAATGTTACCAAAGCTAAAATTCTAAACGACACACGATAGTACTAAAACAATGCTCGTGCTATTATAAGTATTATTTATTCTACTTGAGGTTAATTCGTCTGAGTGGACTCAGTGGATCCTGATTTTGATCTTTGACCTTCGTAGTTAGCAGTTAGCACTAACCCGTGGAGCAAACTGTGATTTTGACACGGCAGTATTCACATCGGCTGTGTGTAGACCAGAGGCAAGAGAGATATTGCAGACGGGACTGGGTGACTTCTCCATGCACCTGAGAATTGCATCGGTAATCCCAAGCCGACCAAACAAAGTGCAGTTCTTGGTGACGAGAAAATAAGAAGGAGCTGGCTCTCTTCATTTTATTATACTTCTACCGATATTTACAAAAAAGGAGGTCGGCCTCTCTAGGTCTATCAGTTTTGAAGTTTACAGGTGTATTAATTCCTTATTCCTTTCTTTTTTCAAAAACGTAATGATTCTTACTCCAGAAATTCCCAGGCAGTGGTTCACATAGTCAGTCTGCTCACTTGCTGGAGTCATTAGTTCGGTTATCAATCTTTCGAAATATCGAATGACTCTAATTTTGGATCGTGTTATTATCCCTTGTCCAGTAACAGCAAGCTACAGTACTCCTAGAAGATCTTAGAACGAGCGCTGAGGGCCTTCAAAATATAGACTGACTAACAACTTATTATACATTAATTTTGGTTCATAAATATTTATCAATCCTTTTCACAGTCGCTGCACGCCACTCCTTTCAAGATCGTAGAAGAGGAGCTGATGATATTAAAAATATCAACTGACTTACAGCCCCTAATTTTAGTTCATTATTATAATCCCTTGTCCAATCGCACAGGCCACTCCTTGATAATCTTAAAAAAAAAAAAAAAACGTTGACAACATTCAAAATATCGATTGGCTTGCAGCCCCTTTTCTGATTTATATCATCATCTCTTGTCACAGTCGCAGCAAGCCACTCTCTGAAGATCTTAGAACGAGCGATGAAGACATATTTGTGGAGGAAGACGTGACACCGGAGGACATCCTTACTGTCTTCACCACCTCGGGAAGTACTGGTTACTCCAAGCTTGTGCCACGCACGCACAGTGAAATCATAGAAATGTGGAAAGCATTCTCGAATCAGTTGGAGGGAGTAAACGTTGACACATCGAACAAGGACAGCCATTACAACGATAGGATCCTAGGTAAGTTAGTACGTCGAAGCCTTGAAATGTTATAAATCAAGACTTGCTACCCAAGTATTCCTCTTAAAATATGGACAGATAATATAACAAAGAGGTTCCCAACAGGGCATACTCACATCCCTGAGGATATATCCGGGCGGATTGAAAAGATCTATCGGAGATTGTATTTCGTTGCTATACACATTCTTTTTTTTTTAAGGGTAAATAAAATAAAGAGGACTGATGTGTTTAGTTACCTTTCGTGTATTTGTCTACTAATTTAGGTGAAAACCGCATGTTTTTACGTTACGTAGTTCTCAAGAAATCTGTGACACAAATTTGGCCGAAGCGTTTTATTAGTATAGATATGAGCGAAGAGAACAGAACATAACTTTATTCCCAGATTGTAGCAGGTCCACCAATGCTGGTCCAAACATAACTTACGTATTTACAACATTAGAAGCTTGGAGCATTAGTGAAATTCGTCGGACATAATCAGTCTTCTACCTTACGCTCGTCAGATTGTGAGTGTAATGCTTTTTCTGTAATGTTTGCTCATATCCATGCTATGTATACCTGAGCCAATAATAACTGTTATTGTCACTGGGAAGAAAGAAAAAAACACGTGACATCACGCGCTATCCACCTGTGACTCTCTCATTTCATCAATATCAGGCTGGACCGCAGGCTATCCTGTTGCCACGTACCTCCGTGGTGAGAGGCGTGTTCTACTGGACCTCTTTGACAAACACGGCCTGAGAAGTGGAGCTGATATGTGGCACGCCATACACAGTGAGAATTGCACGTTTGGAATAATGCTACCCCTTGATCTTGACAGCGTCGTCAGACACGTGACCAGCATGGGCGGGACCAGCTTCAAATTTAAAACGTTGGGCATAGGGGGACAGCCAATAAGAAAGGTTGGTTACTGGTAGGGCTTGGAAACATTTGGGAGATAACAACATGTAGAGGGGCCTATGTATGTTTACATAAATTTAACAAGTAACGGCTAAGGCTTAAAAACGCACCTTGCAATGGAAGACAGATATAAGCAGACTAGCTGGATCCAAATCGTGTGAATACAGTTTTAGCCAAGACTTTTTTTAAAAAAAAAACCAGCAAAATATTTGAAACAAGTAAAACATTAAACATCCTTAACACAAAAAAAAAACATTATGGTTGTGTTCTCAGATCCAGGTCCGTTTCTTGTTACATCAAACTTCTATGCATCGACTGTAGTAGATGACATACAGCAGACTGAAATTATACAATCAGCATGATGATCATCATCAACATCATCATTAAAACTAAATATGATTCTACCCAGTGACACAAAACTTTTTGAAAAATGTATAGAGAATTTATTAACAAAATAGTCAACGTTTCGTGTTAAACACTTTTTCAAGACTGACAATGCAAGTTTAAGACATACAAAGAAAGGCAAGTCATCACCATCACCATCATCATCATCAAAATCATCATCATCATCATCATCACTATCATCATCATCATCATCACTATCATCATCATTATCTGTACAACCTCTTCCACAATTGCAAACAAACTATGTAATACTCCTCTATGCTTTGCTTCCTCCTTGCCTGTGTAGTCACAGATAAGGCAAGCTTTCCTCCTCGCCGAGGAAGTTATGGTCGGCTATGGCTCAACAGAAGGTGGATTCATGGCTCGAACAGTTATAAAAGGTATGTCGCGGTCACATCCACTACCACCACCACCACCACCACCACTACCACTACCACCACCACAACTACTGTCATCGATTTAGTCAACAAGAAAAAAATTATAAAGCTTCGTTACACTAGCGGTAAAGCGATTTGATCTCATTAGTGTTACTGACATTAGTAAAAATTAAATACATATCTCGAATTGTCTGATAAAACGTGATTCTTCATGAGCTATAATAAGACTGGCAGGCTGGTACTAGCTTGATATTATGCATCATGTCCGTCACTACCACCATAATCACTACCACCACCACCACCGCCACTACTACCACCGCCATCACCACGACCAATGCCATCAGTATCATCTTCAGCACTATTCTCGTCACTGTCACCACGAGACTCTTATGACGACGACGATCACCGATACCACTACCACCATTACCACTTCCACTACCACCACCAACACAACTGTAATCAGCACCACCGCAACCACCATCACGTTTACCACCACTACAATAGCTACTATCACCATCTTGGTAACTAGCACAATCCCCAGTACCGGTTCCTTCATTGTCACAACAGTGACTACTTCGACGACGACCACTATAACCACCACCATTACCAGTAATACCATTGTCACCACAGCGACTTCTATTAAAACCCCAAAGACACCATCCCCATCATTATAAACATATCCACCACTATTATCAGCAGTAGCATCATCACCATCACTGTTACTTCCACCGCATTCATCATCACTACCATACTACTACTATCACTACTGCCCCATCACTATCACCAATAGATCCCCATCGCATACCACGACCACAATCAGCCAGCAGTAGCAACACCATCACCACTGCCACTTCCAACTCTATTATCAACATTTCTACCACCACCAGCTACTATCTCATCACTACCATCAGTATATACCCATCGCCATAACCACTTCCACTCCCATAACCAGTAGCTGCATCACCACCACAATCACCGCCACTGCCACTTCTTCCTACACCATCACTACTACCACAACTACTATCACAATCATTACCACCATCAATATACCCTATCGCAACGACCACCATTACAGTCAGGATCCGCAGATGCATCACCACCATCCCTGCCATCTCTATCTGTACTATTATCATTACACCACCAGCTTTGCTGTCACAATCACTTCCATCAACATCATGTTTCACTACTACTACTACTACCACCACCACCTACCACCTCTGCCTCCTCTCTCATCACTACCACAACCATCATTTCTGGTATGATACAGACCCAAACGCTGAAGTGGAAGATTATTACTGTGGTCAAGTCTCTGAGCATATTTCGATAAAGATCCTTGATGACAATGGCCAAGAATGCAAGCCAAGACAACCGGGCCTTGTTTTTGTGAAAGGTTAGAACAACAACTGATGTTACCTGGGATATGAAGACGTGCGCTATCCTTTCCATCCCGTTTTCTTACTCTCTCTCTCTCTCTCTCTCTCTCTCTCTCTCTCTCTCTCTCTCCTCTCTCTCTCTCTCTCTCTCTCTCTCTCTCTCTCTCTCTCCATTTCTCTCTCCCTGTCAAATTCATAATCCATCTCTTTAGAAAAAGGCCTGCTACTTATATACCCGTAAAAGTCACTACAATAATTTTACTGCAATTACAATATGGCGTGCCTATGTTACTAACATCATTATTCAGCCTAAAAATTATTAAGAATGAGCACTACCGTCCAAACAAGAATGAATATATTAGCCGCAAGACAACTAAGCCACAGCTGGCCTAAAACAACCAAGCCTTTTGTTATACATGAACTGAGCACCAATTAAGAGAAAATGCAGAAAGTCGTTTTTAAAATAAATGTTAACTTAGAATTGGTCATTGGTTGCAAAGGTTTTTCTTGCAAGTGTCTTCTGTTTATTTACTGTGAATGTATGTGTCAAAAGTGTGTGTGTGTGTGTGTGTGTGTGTGTGTGTGTTTTCTATGTACCATAGTGTGTTACAAATATAGTTCTTTAGGAGCGGGGGGAGGGGAAGGCTTAATGAGGACTCTGACTGACTGAACAGTTTTTTTTGTCTCAACTATTTTTACTATATAGACACAAAACCGAAATGCTTGAAGGAATCCTCCATAAATGTTGTGTGCAATACGACCTTCAACTTTTAGGGGGAGTACAGTAATTAACAAAATGTCAGTGCTCAGCTGTCTTGTCCGTGATGCTCAGTTGTCATATCAACAACTCAGAACTTACTTTCTATAGATGAAGAACATAGGATAAACAATACATTAAGCGGTGGAATACCAGTAGTTCATCTAGCTGATCACATTGAGTGTGAAGTTTCATTTGGTATTTTTCACTTGACAAATAGAAGAAAGTATAATTCATCCACTGGTAAACTTCGGACTAAGCATAGACTATTCCTATGATAACCAGCCCGACACACATGGAAAGATTAGCTTAATTCTGAGCATTCTTATTCCTCCCTTCCAGAAAAAAAAAAGCAATTCCCTGGTGTTATTCTTCTTGGGAAATCACAGGTATGTGTTCTTTAGAAAACTCCGAACT
Organism: Ellobium chinense; assembly: GCA_033807755.1. Taxonomy (NCBI): domain Eukaryota; kingdom Metazoa; phylum Mollusca; class Gastropoda; order Ellobiida; family Ellobiidae; genus Ellobium; species Ellobium chinense. Next base: position 388,911 of record JAWQUT010000268.1, read on the forward strand.
ACTTTGAAAATCTCCGGAAAGACAGCCCGCGATAATTACAGCAACGGGTTAAATGGTTGCGGTGTTGGACTCAAGATCTAAAGGTCGTGGGTTCGATTTTCGACCACGTTCATGTTGTAGATGTCCCACGAAAGCATCTCACTCACATTTTCCTCAGTCCACCCGCCTGTAAATTGGTACCTGGCTAAAGGCAGTGAAAGATCTTCTCAGACAGCTAGTGATCAATGTCTGCATATGGTTGCGGCACTGTATGCTCCCGAGGGAGTTGAGAAAGTTCTCTAAAGTGATATGGCCTGCTGTGGTAATAAAAGTGTGAAGTCGGATGAGCGGGCATCAGTTTCGATACGAGACTTATAAACCGCAGTATTATTATTATTATTATTATTATTTGTTATTATTATCATATAATACCTAACTAACCAACTGTGCCTTCGAGCATCATGATATTTTCAAAATTTTCAGGCCCTGGCGTTTTCAAAGGTTTTTTTAATCGACTGGAAGATCCGGATCCCAATACCATTGCGGCTTTCGATGAGGACGGATACCTCATTACAGAAGACATTGGCTATACTGATGAAAAGGGGCACCTGTTCATAGTTGGGCGGCGCAAAGACATCATCATGTATGGAGGCTTTGTTTTCTACCCAGGCTGGCTGGAAGCAAAAATCATGGAGCATTCAGGGGTGGCTGAAACTTGCGTCGTACCCGTAAGTACAAGTATAGTCCTGCATTAGAGAAATGCAATATATGTACAAAAACCCCGTTTAAGACGAATATATAATATAAATTTTTAATGAGAAACAATCATATACACTGAAACATCAGATGTGATTAAACCTGAACTGAAACCAAATCTGCGGTCAAAAGGTTTTCTCCGGGAATAAAAGTATAAAATCTACAAATCCTATATGTACAGAACACATATTATGCACACACACACACACACACACACACACACACACACACACACATACATTCATAAAAAAAATACCCAAAAGACGCGAAACCATATTTTCACATCTGATGTTTGCTACAAAATCTTTCAGTCAAAAGTGGATTAAAAATCCATTATTACACTGTCAATGGGCAGATTCGTAGTCGTTGGCTTTAAGCATCTGGACCAAGATTGATAAGAAAAAATGTGTCTGTAGTTTCTCGTACATGAGTTTGAGGGAGATCTGTATGTTGATAAGGAATAAAAAAAAAATTGTAAGCAGCGTATCAACGAGGTCAAAATGCAATATCCTTTCATGACCAGAATCATGGTACACTTGGGCAGAGTGCCTTCATGCTACAATTCTAGAAAAGTAGAAGTGGGCTAGTATATTGTAACATCAGCAAGGAAGATCGAAGAAAACTACGATACTGACTACAAGGTACAAAACCCATTTGGCAGAGACACTGGTAAGTTCGTTTCATTTTGCGGTAGATAAAATCACACATATATATGCTTTCAACGGTTTGGAAATGTGCTAAGCCAAGGAATATTAACTTAATTCTTTATTTATCCTTTCATTTGCTTGCTGACAACTTAAAAAATATATTGCGTGTCGGCTGGTAGACACGGCTTGTTCCAAATCCAGCAGGTTTGAGGAAATATCGCGGACAGTTAAACTTAATGTATGTGACTTCTAGCGCTTTCCACCAATGAACTAGTATAGATAAGATGAGTCGCAGCTTTATCCTTGAAAAAAAATATATTACCTTGTATATCTAAACTTTTTCATGAGTCTTTAGAGAAACCCATACCCTAACTCAGCCTAGGTGATTCGATTCATAGTCACACATAACGATTATGGCTGTTTATACACTCTAGGTTTCTATAAGCCAAACAAATTTGTTAGAAAGCCACTTTATTTGAGCAATTCCAGAAACATAACATTTTGACTCATGCGATATAGGCCAAAAATTGACGGCTCCCAGATTTATGAGTACAATTATTTTGGCTGACTTGATTTTGGCCCTGCACTGACTTACTAGATTTTACCAGATGACTGAAGAACTGTTTTTTAAGTGTTCTGCATAATTCTTCTGCTACTGTAGTTACGCACAGCAGTAGCCATGGGTAACTCCGAAAACATAAGTAGCGTTCACTGTAGTTAATTCAGTACGTTATTTAGCGTATGGAGTAAGTATACGTCCACTGGGAACTCGAAGCACTATATTTTTATCACGATACATTGTGTTTGTTGTAAATGAAAAAAAAAACACCTTTAAGCTTTCAAAGTCGTTATATTTTGTTAAGTAACACAGGCCTACGTCTATTATATAGGTGAGTGATCCTGTGCGTTATCAAAACATATGCGCATGCGTACAACCAAGCTTGGAAAGTCACCTGACAGAGGGCCAACTGAGGGAATACTGTGAGGGCATCTTTGCCGCTGATAAGGAACAAGAATCAACGCCTCTGCCCAAATTTTATTTGGTGAGCATTGAATTGGTCAAATTGCAGTGAAAGGGGAAATATTGAGCGAAAGGCAAAGAGAAGAGAGAAAGAGAAATGAGGCGATGGACAGTGGAGTAGGAGCACATGAAAAGTGAGACTGCGATGGATGAAGAGGATGAGAGAGAAGGACAAGGGGAGGACGGGGTGGGAGAGAAAGATGCCGGGGTCTTAAGGCAAAACTGGTGTGTGACTAAAAGAACTACTGGGAAGACCAAAACAACCCCTGGAACGGCGCAAGTTGCATCTTACAGGCTACAGGAAAATCTGCTTACAAGACAGGGCTGCGTTTGTTTGGTCTCTGCAATTTGACGAAAGGGTAAGCCACACCCTGTCTTTAGCAAAAGAGGTATCAGTCTCTAGACGAGCTAAGATGGCTCTGACTAATGTGGAAGAGACAGAAAATAATGCATCAACATGAGAGCAGTAGTTGCTATACTTGTGTCTTCTGCCTCATTCATTAGCATATATTCCACTACTGATTGTTGCCCACATCCTCCTCCGACACAATTCGTTGAAAGTCGTTCTACTAACAAATTTGAAACCGTAGATGGTTGCCGCCATGTTGCCGGCTTTCTTTTTCGGTGATTCAAAAGACATCACATCTCTAACATACCTCTATTAGATGTGAATCTTTCTTCGTTGTGACCGGCGAGCGGCAACTAAATACGTACTGCTGATATCGGTGTGGTTTGCCCTTTAGTCAAATTGTCAAGGCCACTCTCACGCAGCCTAGATACAAGTTATTTCTTCTGAAATTTCCTTTACCTGATTTGAATAAATCTTTTTTTTTGTTCTGATTCGGCATTTGTTTACTGCATTTTTGGATTGACTATTTACGCTTTTGACCTTATTAAATGGCATCATTGTAATTGACGCATCCGTTTATAATCATTGTCTTTGGTTAGAGAAGCAAATCATTAATTTTATGCACAAAACAATTGATCACAACCATACAGAAGAGAACAGGAAAACAGCCCACTGTTAGTAGGCACTTTCAGAATGACACAGCGCTGTAATGGTAGATGTTCTTGCTCTGTTTCTGTATAGCAGTGCGCTGTTTCGATATAGCGCCCCAGAATCAGAGAACTGAAAGGAAGCTTTACACAATGAAGCACTCACTTCAGTCTCACTTTATGTCAACAGGATGGTAGCGAGGGTAGTATTAACCGTGGTTACTTGTCCCATAGCCCCGCGCATCCCAAGAGCCAACGGGGTTCCGTGTCTTTTAGTGACCTACATAACTGGTCATATCCATTTTATTTTACGTCAATAGGGAAACCGTGGCATTTCTGATGTATGCGCCAAGTTAGGTCAAATTTATGCTCTGGCACCCTCAGATAAAGACTGATTTTCTCTACGAGTGAGTGAGTGAATGAGTGAGTGAGTGAATGAGCGAGTGAGTAAGTGAGTGAGTGAGGGAGAGAGTGAGTGAGTGAGTGAGAGAGTGAGTGAGTGAGAGAGCGAGCGAGTGAGCGAGTGAAGATGGACGAATTAGTGAGCGAGCGAGTCACTCAGTCAGTCAGTGACATCAACAAATAAGCAGACAGACAAACAGACTCAAAGCTGTATTGTATCTGCAGTCAATATTGTCTGCAGTGTGTTAATCCAATATTATTACTATGCATTTCAGATTCTCGACAAATTTCCCCAAACGGCGACCGGGAAAACAGACAAGCCAATGCTCAGGAGAATGGCCGAGGAGAAATTTGGTGTGAAAGAGAGTAATTAGAGAACTAATGGCTTGCCCATTAACCAAAAGATCTTTTACCATATTACTGACGGCTGATTGGTTAATTTTCTTTTTTTTTTGATGGTTTTTATTTGATGTTTAATCAGAAAGGTGATTTGTCATTATGTGACCATTTACCATTTTGTGGTTTGGGCTTTTTTTTTCCTCAGTAAACCATGTTTAGGTCTTGTAAGAATTAAATTTGGTGCTTACTGCATGCCTCAGTAGCATTCAACAAGCGGAGTTAATGTAATTCTTACTATGACACGCAATCTCATCGTTAATGCAGAAGCTCTCAAATGTCACACGAAGGAGAGTCATCATCTGCATCTTGTTGGTGGTTTGCACAAGTTTCGAAAGTCATCGACATTCATGTTCCGGGGTGGATGATGATTCCGATGTAACCTAAAACGCTATCCACTTCACAGAATAAGAATTCCACTGATGACTAAGCCATATAACGTCATGCTCACTCTATACGTCAGTTTCTGAATGTTTGATATATATTTATCGCTCTCAACTGTTACTCAATGCAAAACAATAAGGCTGGTGTGGTTTAGCTTGTAAAATTGGGATATAAAAACGAGTCAAAACTCTACATTTGTTTTAATAGGAAATAGAAGGTAAATGGATGATCATAGTAAAATAAACAAATCAAATCATCCAAAAAGAAAAAAAATAACTGAGGCGAATGTGGAATGGAATGGTGACGATAAGTGATGTCATTAAAATATAACTTATTAATCTCTAAGCTAACCACAATTATTTGTTTTTCTTCAGCGAAAATGTAAGGGTGGCGGTGCTAATAGAATGTATGTGAAATGCTGCGTTTTGAGAGTATAGATCGGAGGTGAATGATGATGTTCTGCGTTATCAGAAAAATACTGTATCTGCAGATGATTAAAAATAATTACTAGGGTGGAGACTATGTCAAGGGGAGGGTTGATGGATTCAGTTGTTAGGTGGTGTCACAAGACAGGCTGAATTTTCACCAGTCAGAAAATACATCGCACTTGTGTGTTGGATGTAACACCTCTGACAAATGGCTGACATTTACAAGGGGAAACAGCATTGCGCTAAGTCTTTGACCATTATGCTTTCAACACGTGTAATTTTTTTTTAGAGTACCTGTGTTTTCATTTTTGGCTCAGTGACACTTGTTACGCTTTTCTCTCTACTTATTATTAACAATTTTATTTCTTCCGCCGACCTTAGTCCAACACCAAGGCAAAATTGTTAGTTCCGAATTTGTCGTTACATTGATAAAGAATAACAATAGCCTTCCTAATGTTGTCGAGTCAACCCTCTGAAGTTCTCGGTAATCCATCTGCCGACAGTAACCAAATAACCGTCCTAACATACTGAATGGAAATATTGGTTATGGCTTGACTAACCGTCATTTTCGGCTTAGAGCTTGGCGAACCTAGCAACGAGAAGCCTAGCAACCAGGTGCATCAATTAGTGCAACAAGGGAAATAGCGCAAAGCGGGGAGACAATGAACTTTCATAACTTACAGTATAATATATGTGAGGAGATTTAATCATTTATATGTCATAATATATAATGTTCAAACAAGAAGGACAGTTGAGAGTTGTGTAAATCGTAATATTAAAGGCATTCTCTTACTGGTACTATAACTGACACCTATTAAATGAAACGAGCGAGATAAAATTGAATGGTATTTGCACAGTTTGACCTGCTCACAAGATCAATAATGTGTGTGTGTGTTGTTGTTGTTGTTGTTGTTGTTGTTGTTGTTGTTGTTGTTGTTGTTGTTGTTGAGTGTGCATGATTGTTTACTGTAATATACTGTAGGCACAAATCAGAAAGTTTGTCTCATTTACTATCCAGACTTCACTAGAACATCAGAAAAGCGTAGTTCGAGTGTTGAAAGATAATCATTTAAAGAGCCAAATTGGCTAAAAATGTGTTGACTATCCGAGTCGATAATAGCAGAGTAAAAACATAAAACTACACCGCAAAAGTTGTGAGATACATCGGTGAATTTGTTAAATAAAGATTTTTGGCAGGCAGCTCTTTTCAAGGGTCTAAGCGGATTCAGTTTCTGCGAACAGCTGGTCTGCAAAAGAGTGCCAAATTTTGGACCTCCTTTTCATGTAAACTGGAATTGCGAAAAAATTTTTCCAATGGACCCCTACTGAAAACAGTATAGAATTTTACCTTTACCACAGTGGTGGCCCCAGACTTACAGACTAGTCCTTGCCTTTTCGGAACATTCATGTAGTCTGAGGAGAATATTTTTTTCAAATGCCCCAAAGAGGCATTTCCAATTAGGCTCCTGCTTTATTACAATGCTACCTGCACTCGTGCCATCGTCTTTATCAGTTGAGCTGACTTCTTTTCGTAATGGCATGAATGATATTCAAATACATTGTGAATAAACTGTGAATTGAACTGAGTTCAACCATGTTTTGAACGTGCACGACCCTGGCTGGCTACGACTACGACTCCTGGGAAATGACCTCAAGAGCGTGTTGTGGAGTGCAAGGTAGCACAAGTGTTCCCACCGCGGGTTGCACCACCTGCGATTCTGGATGAGATTAGCATTTGGTCTTGCTCCCCCAACTTTCATGTTCTCTGCAACATCACGCAATGTTGCACCTTGTGACTTCTATTTCCTGGATTGAAAGGAAAGTTGCGTGAGGTCAGATTTCGACATCGCAATATCTAACTTGGCATCTGCTCAGTAGAAAGGACTGCCGTATAATCTTATAGATTTCTTAGCTAGAAGAAGAATATTTCTCGTGGAATGCAAAAAAATAAAAAAACGGTGCAAACTTATAAAGCTTTCAAGGCTATAGATATGAAGATGCCAATGTTTTTCCGCTGTAAGTTAAAAAAAATCGTTTACATTGTTTATTAATTTCCCAAGATATCCTGAGCCAAAATACTTTTCACACATATTGTTTGAACTTTATCTTAAAATTTTGACACAAACAGAAATGACCGAAGACCATTTAGATTATGAGAATTTTGGCAGCTATACTTTACCTAATATTTTAGGCCTTTCCACACAGCAAACAGGATAACCTTTCCAACCTAGCTACAACCATAAAGTTTATATTTCAGTGGCAGCTCTCTACCTATTTTGAATTTATAAAAGTATTTGCATCTTTAGGCCTTTGAAATTCAAGTCAACCCCTTATGGTCTTAACCAACTCCTTACAAATCTCTCTAGGGTCAATGTTCTGTTTTTTATAGGAATTATTTAAAATTGCGCACGGCTATGTCAGAGACTATTAGCATTTTCATACGTCTAACTCTGTGGGGTTTTTTATTTTTTTCTCTCTTTTTCCGATACAGTGTGCATGTTGGGTAACAGACTGACAGTCATTTAAGTTCGACCACGATTTATTCAAAGGTAGTCATGTACAAAAGAGAAAAAATTATGCCACTTTAAATTCGACCTTAGTTTCTGTTTTTGAAAACTACCTGAGGCACCTCTTTGCCCGCTACCCTCCGGGCCCGTCTAATGTCGTGTTTATCTGGACCGGCAACCATTCCTAATGGAACATCGATTGTGTGTATAGAGAGAAGGGAAGTAACCGGGAAAATAGGCTGAAAGAGGACGGAGAAATCTATTGAGCGAATTGCATCACTAAGGACAACAAGAAGCGTTACAAAACTTTATCCCGTGAGGGCTGAGTAAACAAAGAACTGATAGGAGATGGGCGGAAACGTGAAGAGATACTCTCGCACTTGGTTTTGACTATCAGAGAACTTCTACAGTCAATGGCACGTTGCTACATGTAGTGATGAAAATATCCATATGAACCCTCATTCACATCTCTGCTTCTTAGTTCTATACTACATTCTTATCAATTCTCTCTTACCTTCTGTTTTTATGGGTAGTTTAAGACTCTAATGACAGATGGAGGTTATAGATCAGTTTTCTGAAATTCAGTATATCTAGCACATTGTCAGTTAATGATAGAATTGTAGAAGTGTGCGGTGGTTTTTGGTGGGTTGTTGTTTTTTTTTGCGAAGATCTAATATTTGCCAACTTCGCGAGATGATCTCGACGCGAAAATTAAAAACCGCACAAAAAAATTATTCAAAATTAAAATTAAAATATATCAAAAGGCTTTTACTTCTTGCAAGCAGTTATTTCTGGTTACTACACCTTATTTCAACACTATCAGTTGTAATGTTTTCATAGATGGAACAAGGCAAAGTCGCCAATGTATACTTTATAACGGTAATCCTGTAACATCACTCCAGAGTTTTGCACTTCTGCACTTCTCTACTCTCACACATCTGCGAGACTACTCTCACACATCTGAGAGACTACTCTCACACATTTGAGAGACTACTCTCACACATCTGAGAGACTACTCTCACACATCTGAGAGACTACTCTCACACATCTAAGAGGTTACTCTCACACATCTGAGAGACTACTCTCACACATCTGAGAGAACCATCATGCATTAAATCCTCGCCAAAAAAGAACATTTAAACAGAAAATCGTGCATTTCAAGATTCATTTTACGGTTAAATCATTGAAAACAAGATAAAAATAAACATACACGGTCGAACATCACGAATTCGAATTTTACTGTTAAATCATGTGGAACCTCACGAATTCGAATTTTAGGGAATCGATTCAGAAATTCCATTACCTGAGGTACTCGGGTTCGTGGGGTAAATTTGATATTTACAGTATTTCAAATGCATTCGCAATGCACTTACTGAGATTTGGAAAACTAAAGTAACTTTTTATTTCACAAATTCGAGACCGAAACTCCAATTTGACATGTGATCGAGTTCTTAAGTGACTCCCTATTTTTAAAAAATGGAGTGCATGAGGAACATGGTCTTTACAGTACATTGTGTTCATGTAATATTGTATTGTGACATGATGAGTGTTGGCCTAATAAAAGTTCTAAACTTGAAT
>JAWQUT010000268.1:414253-434099 GCA_033807755.1 Ellobium chinense
CACCCACCTCCATACCAAACACTCCCACTTTCTTCCCTCCTTCTCTCTATTCCCATGTTTTTGTTTGTTTGTTTTACTGCTTTATACATTGCATCCTTATCTTTGAATATTTCCTTCAATCTTTGCAGGCTTTAAGTGAAGTTCTCGTTTCTGTAATATGCAAAGATTGCTTCAGCAAAATGAACCATGTTCACCCTTTCAAAGTTTCATAGACTCGAGATGAAAGATAACTTTCTGAATAGTGCAATCGCTTTAGATCTAGGCAACATTCTATAACACCAAAGAATTAAATGATAGATAGATGGAAAATCACAAGTGCAGGTGGGGCAACGAGCGAAGTTATAAAGGATTTGCAAAAATCGCAGAAATGATCGAGTCATTCAAGCAAAGCAACCGTAACCGTGACACAGTTTGCAAATAGAGGGGCTGAAGCAGTTGAACCGAAATCCAGTAGGACTTTGCAATGTAAAAGAATTTCCAAACATGTAGTCTGTGCTTGGTTGGATTAGACGGAGTGACATTTTCGAACTTGAAACATCTAAACGCTGCTTCCACCATTTAATGCTTCGCAAGTTATTCACAATGGCATCGACATACCCGTTCCGCATCATTTGCCTAGGTCATGTTTTGAGGTTTTGAAAAATTTAACGTCCCAAACTTGTTGTCCAGTGCAAAGTAATTAAATATTGAGGTAGGGCTACGCTTGTTCAGCACCCGCGGGATAAAAGCGATCTTTCTATTCTGTGGGTTGTCCTTCGCAGATTCTAAGGGACGGAAGTATCAGTCCCTAAGCAAACCAAGATGCTACGACTTGTGCGGAAGCACTAAAAAAGATTGTGCTGGTTTGCGAATGATCTTAGCTATGCTTATATCTTTGCCCCATTTATTAGCAGACATACCACCGTTGGTTCTTGCCACATTCTCTTCCAACTGATAAGATGTTCCACTAACCATTTTGAAACCGTAGAAGGTGGTCGACATTTTGCCCAGTTCCAACTTCCAATGTACGCAAAAGATTCCAATTTCCTAACTAACTTCTATAATCTGCATAAACTCTCCCGCCGCGGCTATCGCACAGCAGTAAAAAAAAAAAGGGTATCGCAGAAGTGGTTTAGCTTTTGAAACAAACCAGAAATAGAACAGAGCGAAAAACTGTACTCTGCTTTTTTAAACAGTGAAGAAAAATGAATGGAAGATCACTGTGGTATAAACAAATCATAAGAAATAGAAAATCTTCAAATGATATGGAATAACTGTGCCACGTTTAGTGATATCTTAAGCGGGCTACTTTGAAATCAGTACTAGGTTATGGTCTCTCTGTGACATACTGTGTTTAAGTTTGGAGTCTGACAGACTATATTATCAATGCTTTATACATTTCCCTTTATTAGCTCCTGTTGGTGCGTCTAGGCATGCTTGAAATCATTATAATTTAACATGATTTAAGTCGAATTAGTAATATATGGTTACGATGGCTTTTCAAACAGTGACATATCTAGGGCCATTATATTCTAACGCGTTTCAGGCCGGTGTGTTTGTTTTCTCCTAGCATCTGGACCTAGTTGAGCAGGATTTCGCGGTCAAATGACATTTTTTTTGTTCCCTTGTCTCTTCTTCTCCTCTCCATGATATGTTTTTCTCCGAATCACTTCGCATTAAGACATAGTCTAACTATTCCTCAACTCAAATAAGATGTTGCTCTCCTCTCTTCTTGGTGGCAAATAGCGATTTACAGCTGTTCTCTAATGACAATAGGTGGTTTCATTTCCTATATATCCCAGGGGAATAACCTTTCATCAAGTCAGATAAGATGTTATACTCTTCTCTTTTTCGTGAAAAACATCAGTCTGTAATTGCTTCCTACTGACAAGTGCCAGTTCTATTTCTAACCTTCCCAAAGAGAAAACATCCACCATTTCCATTAAATTGAAAGAAACTGATCAAAGCACTCTTTCACACCACTATATCGCTCTTACTGACACTAATGAGTATCCGTGTCACTCTTTATCTCTTCGCTGTTCTGCCTCACTGTCTTGCATTAGCTTACCTGACAATCGATTTGATACTGACCTCATGATAAAGGTTTGTATTAGGAGGAGACTAACTTTATGAAAAGATTTAAAATACTCATTTATTTGTACTGGGTTTGCATGCGTCTGGTCAGCGATTTTCCGATATGCAATGTAGCAGCACGACGAATACAACAAAGCGTGGCAAGATCTTTGATCTGTAGACTCTACCCAAGTTAAACAACATAATTTTGTTTTCAATAAATTCAAACAACAGTTGGCAGTAACACGAAGCCTAAAAAAGAAGAATTCGCTAACTCGAATAAGTAAAACCACCCCCAATACGGCATCCACGAAAATGAAGGGATGTCAGATTTCGTGGGTGTAGGTGGTTCTGTAATGAAATGCATAATTGTTACATAACATCGTCCACTTATCTTTATCATAGAACAAAGATGAAGGGGTTAGTGGAGCGCAGGAAATAACTATACAATTACGTAGTTAGCACTGTTCTCTTATCAGTCTCGCTAATCCATGTCAGTGCCCTGACCATGATCATCATGAGGTCTTGTATATTAAAATCTCTATTTGTGAATATAGTATCTGATATGGTAAGGTGCCCTCTTCAAAATCTTTAGAAACGAAATATTTTCGTTTGTATCGTTGTATCATGGGATCTTGTCATCATATGGTCAGAAAACTGTAGATTGTTCTCACCATTCGTACATAACCTTCAGCGCACAGCAAATCTGCGGGTTCCAAATGCCCAGTGGTGGACAAGGAAGGAGGTGAGGTTGAAGGAGAGAAGGGGGAGAGATGCATACACTTGTATGCTTGTCTGAGAGTTTCCACACATGTGCAGTTTGTCAGCACATTCTCTGTTTTATTTCCGCCCACCTCCGTCCCCCAAAGTAGGCCGGTAGCATGTTGTTTTAGGCGCTTGATTAGAGCAAATCTCCTGGCTTGTGTCTGGCCGTCTCTCCCAAGAACCTCAAGCAAATGTTTGTCCAGTCGCCCCTGATGTAAAAACGCCCATCTGTTGTCGGCTGAAAACTCTCACACACCTTGTTTTTGCCTCAAACTTCACAGTCCAGAACAGGTTATGATAACCTTTAAGCGCTGGTCTCCTTAGTCGGAAGATCTAAGAATTTGTGGTAATTTATTGAAAATTTGTATAGCACTCCTATATCATCAAGATATTTAAAGAAACTTAAAAGTATGCATGGGGGTGAAAAATACATAGGTTTTAATTTTGTTTCGTTTCCTTGTTTTTCAGGTGGATCAGATGTTTCGTAATTTTGTGAAACCTGCCGCCTTCGAAAAGGATAGCATGCGTGACCGACAGAGGGCGTCCGATGCGACATGTAGTCAAGTCATATATGAAGATGGAGCGAAACAGGTGAATCCTGGCTCACGACCAGCCTCCTGCAACATGGCGGAAATGCACACAATCCACAACAACAGTGGCCAGACAAATGTTATGCCAAATGGTTCTTTGTCAAAGAAAGGGGGATATACAACATCCATATATGTAAACAGTGTAGGCCCCGCCCCAAAGCGGCCGCCGAAAGTTCCAGCCAATCGAAATCAAAACCATGAGGCACTAACAGACTACAGCCAATCAAATGGCGTGTTACATACAATGTCTCGGTCCACGTCTCTTCCAGACGGCCGCCCTGTTCAGACAATTCATAATGAGGAGAACATACACAAACGTCTGTCTGATATTTCAGTGGCAGACGTCAAATCAAACAAGAATCAAAGTGATAATCAACTCTCGTCTGTCATTCGTCTCAGCCATCAAACCTCACATCCTCCGCCAATCGGAGAAAACGCTGAAGTGTGGAATACAAACGTTTATGACATCTCGGCACATGCTCGGAATGTGGAGACAAATGGTGATCACGCGCGAGCGAACAGAAGTGACGATACTTTGCATGAGGATGTGGTGAGTCCGCCACGATCCTATCCTCAAGCCAGATTCAATGTGATCCCCCCGCCCCCACCTCTATTTGAGCCTGTGTTTGCTGGACGCAGGGACGTAAGAGACCCGACTTCTGTACACGAGAGGCAGATCGTGAGTGCCAAAGGAACCGTCCGAGGCTTCAAGAACAGGGTGAGGGCTGGGATAGCCACTTTTTGGGCACAGCCTGATGATAAGGTGAGAATAGATGGATTTGAGTGTGTGACTGAGCTGAATCAAGGCAAGAGGGAGTACATGTATACTTTTGCAAAAGTGGAAACTTCATATATGGGAATGAGGGAAAAAAAAACAAGTACGCACCATGAGATAGGTGGAGATGAACTCATAATCTTTCTCTATCTCATCTGGTAATCAAAGCGAAAATATTCAGCAAATCTCCCAGTGTGTGCTTGCACATTTTTGGGGTAAGAGCAGGGTTTGAAGTTACGGATCAAATAGTTCTCCTCACGCTACTGGGAGAGCCCTTAACAATTGACAGTGTGTCAGAGGACACCTGTGTTGTGGAGAAGCACTTGACTGTCATTCGATGACCCTTTTCTCCTTGATTCACTCTACGTTCTTTTTCACACATAAACCCTTTTTTCCTTGATTCACTCTACATTCTTCTTCACACATAAACCCTTTTTTCCTTGATTCACTCTACGTTCTTTTTCACACATAATAAAGTCTAGACATCAATAACGAGGTATGTTCACAAGCTCATACTGGAACATACCTGATGTCACTACCTCATAGTGACACGCCCACCAGTGATTTCTGGCTATGGTATCAAATCACCTTATCCTCCACCTTTGTCTCCACGTATTTTTTGTCTCTTTGACCTTCCCTATGACTGACACTCCCTTTATCTTTCCTAACATGTCTACTCCTTCCCCATTCCCTCATTGCCCCAAATCAAACCCAAATCTGGTCTGTTTTTTTTTTTATTTCACATCCTGTACCACTTTTTTGTTCTTTTTTTTTTAAAAAAACCCAATAGGCTTCAGTAAAATCCTCTTTGTTACAAGCTCTATAATGTTGCTTTACTTTGTTTGCTCTTTATCAAAGCCAAATGTCATTGAGGAAATATCTCTTCCTTGTTAGCCCAACTTCTCCCTCTACCGATACACCTTCAACTTAAGAACCCTTCACCTGGGGAAAAGGTGTGATTTAAAAGTATGCAGTCAGCTCCCAAACTATAATCCCCGGCTGTCACGATTTTCTGATTGTCTCATGTTGTCTAATACTGGACTGGGCCAGGCCTGGTTTGCCACGATAAATTTTTTTTATCTTTATTTTCTTCACATTGCGTCAGCTCTTAGAATGCAAATGTCATTGACTCTTATGACAATGAGTGGCAGGTTTTCATTGTATATTACTTACCTTACCTTCCCTTCCTGGTTTGAAGTGTTCTGTTTTTAACTAGGTAATAGAATTATATTCAGATAAGAGGTAGATAGTAAGGAAAGCAGAGCCTCACGAAAACTCTCTTCAAGTTCACTTTCTTTGCTCTTTAAGTAGGCGAAATGGGGAACATCGAGATCTTGGAACGAGGAGAGAGAGAGAGAGACAGAGAAAGACAGACAGACAGACAGACAGACAGACAGACAGACAGACAGACAGACAGACAGACACTCTCTCACACACACACACACACACACACACACAGACTGAGAGAGAGAAAGAGAGAAAGAAAGACAGAAAGAGAGAGAAGAGAAGAGACCCAAAAAATGAGGCCACCTGCAGTATTTTAAATTCGTGTCAGTTCTCTTGACAAGGTCTGTTTTAAGAGTACTATCACTTGGCGTGCTGTCAACGCTGATAGTCACGGGGTTCAAGTGATTCCACTTAATCCCAACTCCGTAGAAGCACTGGAAATATTGGTGACTAAGCGAAGGATTCGATTGAACGTTTTTTTGTGTCTTTTTTTCTGCCTTTTGGTCAACGTTGACAGCAAAATGAAGAAGAAAATTGTTCTGTTTTATAAAGAAATCATGCTATTGATAAGTGAAGAAAAATGACTGTTGGGTTTGCCAATAAAAAGAGTCAACTGTATAAAGCTGACAAGGCTAAGGGTTTCCTTCTTGACAAGTCAGAGAACTTCAGATTTGATCTGCACCTTGGAGAAGGATGTACATTTAGGCCTGGTTAAAGCTCAGGGGACACGTACAGTATTATGTAGGACTTTGTCAAAGGGAAGACAACAAATGCGTGTGTGGGTTGGGGAGGGGGATATAAGCGGGCACAACATAGGGTTTTGAAAACAACGGCTCAATCAGGACACGGGATCTTACGTGGGGTAAACGCAAAAAAAAATTTAAAAAATTCAGGCTTTATCAGGATATTCTGGTAATGCAGGTCCGTCGTTTAATTAAAATACAGAGTGGTGAAGTAAACCCATTGTGTTGCTACCCAGGTATTTATTTTTCCTTCTTACAGCTGTCACAATTATTTGCGCAATGGTACCTGTCATCTGCATTAACATTTCATTCTCCTCCTACCCTTCCCTCTCTACCTCCGCCCCTGGCAAGTTCAGTCCTACCTACCCTGTCCTCAACATTGCTATAGTCGAAATCTCAATGTTCTTTGCCGTGTTTACGCAATGTAGATGAAGACTTCTAGAGGTTTGTGGGTTTGGTCGTCCTTTAAAAACTTGGAGTTGATGGCGGGGTTGCCAGATTGACACGTTTCGGACCAAAGTTAAAATAACTGGCCTTTCTATAAAGAGGCTTGGCCCCAGATTTTTTTTTATTTTGGCCACTTGGCCCATTTCTTGGCCTGTTCCTAGTTTCATGAAGACATACTGACTGAACGAAATTTATCAAAACTTATAATGTAAAATTGCAATATCAACAGCAAAAAGAGTTGTACATTTTATTGATATCCTATACCAAAATGTTCTTTTATAATGCTGCTTACAGTCTTATACCTAACCTTAACTACATTACAGGCATTTTGTTTTCCTGGTATTTTTCAGTAGAAATATGCTTGCTCCTTCGTCTTGTACTTGCAGCCTTCCTCTTACCCCTTTAGTAAGAACATTTACCAGTTCCAATGCCCTTGTTCCCAGCCTTGAAAATTATCTGGCAGCCCTGATGGATAAGGTTAAAGAAAGATGCACTGTTTACTACAGCCTTTCAGGGCGCTATCAAAATATAAGGGGACATTTTGATCGATATTACACAAGTGTCTTAGCTAGCACCCCCTTTTCGCTCCATCTCCGAAAAGATCTTCTTTGTTATAGAAAGCCTTTAATCCACGTTTCATCATTTCCCATGGCTCCAGGCAAACAAAGAGCTCTCTCTGTTTTTCCGATATGATCACCCTCCCCATTTATAACCATAGCTAAACAAGGTCAAGCTCTTTCCCAGCTCAGGATGAGGGGAATGCATTTAAAATGTTGGTATTTCCTTGACAAGTGAACTACAATGTTTTACAAGTTCACGACACTATGGTCTGTTAATTGAGTGCTTGCGCATTACCGACGGGATCTCTTACATCTCCTACCCCAACTCTGCATGCTGAAGGCTACTAAGAGTGCATTTGGCACCAATACACTGACGTAATTGTTACAGTGATATGAGATCCCACAGGTAATGCGTAAGCTCTCCAATGCTGTATTATTTGATAACCCTTCGCTCCTTGAACTTCTAATATATTATAAGAAATCGTTTACGGCGTATATGACACATGTGGATGGAGATGGTCAAATAATTAGACGCAAAACTCTCAAGCGATTGCATTTAGTTTTGTAAATGTTGTTTTTGGGGTTGTTTTTTTTTTTTTGGTGAAGCTTCAATCTTTGTAAAGGTGACGTGCTGGTAAATAGATCCACCTCTTTGGACACTGTGTACAGCATATGCACTAAATCCAGGCGTTGAAGGTACAGACTAGATAACTTAAGCATTTTCCCAGCCCAAATCTCTATGCTCTATCTCTATCTTTCTTATTATATATGCAACCCCAACGGCAATTTCATAACGACGGTGACAGTACTTAAGAGGTCACTTGTCACATTATGCAAAGAGGTTGACAGCTCAGAAAGAATGATGTGACGCCATACACACATAACCGTGACGTGATACACAGTAACAGTCTTTAGTATAGGCGGGAATGAAACAAGGGCAAATAGCGGCAGGTAACCGCGGTGTCACTATTAAGAGATTACTGCCCTTGTTGTTATGTGTTGATGAACACAGGAACCCTATACAACAACACATGTAATCCACAAACATTTATCTATATATTATGTAGATCTAGAAATAAAGATGTAAGTCTAGAGATGAGAGAACACTTTGTCTCCCTTTTCTGTGATATTTGGTTCACAATATATTTATTATACTACCCGTCATAAATAACTTTCCACGGATTCGATTTCGAAACAGTGGCATACAGTTATTTTTTTTCTAGTTTACAAAATTAAGAAAAAAAACTGTAAGCACCCTGACATAATGTCTTCATTCCAATATTTTTTCAGTCGTCGATTTGCAGATTGTTACCGGACACACCATCCGAGCATCAAATTGCCATGTTTTCTTACAGATCGCATAAGTTCTTCAAATGGAGTAAAGACATGTCAGGGTACTTACAGTTTTGTCAAACCTATCAAATTGGTGCTACAATGATTATTCATAATCTGTTCAACTGTAATATATANATAAAGATGTAAGTCTAGAGATGAGAGAACACTTTGTCTCCCTTTTCTGTGATATTTGGTTTACAATATTATTATATATTTATTGTACTACCCGTCAAAAATAACTTTCCACAGATTCGACTTCGAAACAGTGGCATATATTTTTCTCTCTTACACAGTTATACTGAATGGAGTCCATCGTGTTAATATCGCACTACTTTGCATCCACTTGAAGAGTAGGTCACCATCTTAGTTGTTATCCTTGAGCCTGTCATTTCCCTCACCCCCTTCTCCAACCCATAAAGAGCTCTTGCCCTCTGGAGCCTTCCGCTCCCNNNNGGGGGGGGGGGGGTCATGATATCAGGGGCCTCTGACCTTCGTGACACCCTAATCCTCTATACCACCACCTTTGCACTGATTAACAGACTTCCGTTAAAAAGGAACCCAGAGTCATGAACTTGCAATACTCTATGTCCAGAATCTAGGTTACAGCCAATATTCAACAGGAAGGATCTTTTCCTTGCCTGAACAATTGGTCAGTGTGTTTTGCAGGTCGCTGATTGCTAATCACAGGTTCAAAAATAAATGTAGGCTTAAATATATATTATATACAACAGGGGCAAAACCAAATTTGACGTCAAAAATTATATGATGATAAATAACAGTGCCTTAAGCAATCAAGCCAAGACTTCTGGTACTGATGACCACGTTTATCGACAGCCAACATGATCACAATCCAATTGAGATGTCCACAGAAAGAGGAAGAATGTTCATTTTTCAGAATTAAGGAATCCATCTCACAATAGAACTGAAAAATTGTTCTACAGTTTGACACAACCATATGAGCAAGAAACCCTAATCACAAGCCTGCATTGCTCTCTGAGAAAGACAGGTAAGACAAAAACCGTTATAGTTTACTAAAGAACTTTGCGCATAGGGTTCATCAATAATACTTTATTTTGCAACTAACAACTGAAACTGGGTAAACCTACTCATGGCTTAGTATTGTAAATAATTACAAATTTACAGATCACACACAAGAATTAACCCAAAAAAATACTGTTTCTCTCGAAATGTTTACAAGCGATCTTCCGGCTTCGGGAAACGGAGAATCGGAACACCGGAAAACAGCTATTTTCCCTTCTGTAGATTTTTTATTTTGTGTTGCTAATCGGATCTCATAAATCAGTCCTGCTAGCGTTTCTGTGGTAAATACTAGACTAGGCACTTTTTTTTTTTTGCGGGCACATAATTAATCAAGATAAATTATCTCTATAACTAGATTTCAGTACCCGTCTACGGCATTGAACAGATGGCTATTTGGTTATCATCGATCATCCGTGTTCTATTGTGTAAATTGCACTTCTAAAGTGTTGGTCGTAATGTCACCCTATTATGGAGTTTCTGGCCTATGTAATTTCAGGTAATGGCTTTTGCCGTAGGCAAATCTCACAATCGATTTAAAATTGAATCGTGTAATCTATCAATCCAGAGTCGTCATAGATGCACTTTGTGTTACCTTTACAATCTCGCTGTCTCCCCTCCACTCTAAGCTCTTCCGTATACCAGTGGGGTAAAGTCTTTCATAAATACATATAAATTCAGAAAATAATTATACACTTCGGAGTCACACATATGACAATAGGATCTTATTAATTTGAAACTCATGGAATGGGGAAAAGACTGAAATCGTTGGAATGCTCTGATGCTAAGTCCCATGTTTTATGTGAAATGTTACTGGCGAATTCAAACATTTCACAAACTCGAAATTATGAAATTCCACCTGGAATACATACTATGGGTTACATAGTCATTGAAGATGCTGATGTCTTTTGAATCATTCTGTGTAAGCGTGTGATATTAAATGAATTGGTGCTGGACTGCAGCATTCCACCAGAAAAATTTCATTATCAAGAAAACGTAGAAGAAGAAGAAGAAAAGAAGAAGAAGAAGAAGAAAAAGAAGAAGGAGGAGGAGGAGGAGGAAGAGGAAGAAGAACAACAACAACAACAACAACAACAACAAGAACATGATCGCGTACAAGATGGGGAAGAGGAAGAAAAACAGCTACGACAATAAATCAATGAGCTTTTGTTCTGATGAACAACTTCCAATAATCGACGGAGAGCAAAGACACGTATGTAAACGTTTCCAAGTGCTACAACTCATGTCTTCCTGCAGACTCAATTGCGCAAGCAGTTTGGAACAGTAATACGCAAGCGCGCACCTCATTGACAGGCGCTACAAATCGACCATGCGAATAAATCGCCATGCGGAACAAACTAGACAGAACGCTTGGTCTAGACTACGTTAGTTGGTCCTAAATAACTTGGTGCTTAATTCTCCATCGAACGATCCGGGGTAATCGAAGAGATTTGTTCTCATATTCTCGTTGATACCTCCCTCTCCCTCTCTCTGTGACTGAGTCCCTTTCTTTCTTTCCAGGACATGAAATATTCATTAGAACCCTAGTCGCGCGCTGATTAACGCGGCCTTCATAGTGAGTGTCGATGGCATAGGGAACGTGAGCGATGGAAATGTCAAACTTAGCTATAGTCTAGGCCTGTACATGTATTAGTAAAACTACGTGTAAACGAATGAAAAAGAGTATCATGTTCTGATACTCATGTAACAGTCTGCTGAGCTCTTGTTCATGACGATCATTATATATCCCTCCATTGACGCATTTACTTGGCAATGTGAATCTATGGACGCAATGAAACAAGAAAACTGAAAAGAGAGGAGGATATGCTCCAGTATATACAGTTATTTGACTCGTTCCTTCGGCAAAGTCTCTGGCTCAGTTCTAAATTTATAACACACAGTAGATGTTCGAGTTTTTCCTAAGCGAGTGAGGGGTGAGAGTAAATTTATTGTTTTTCAATGACTACAAAATGGGAATTTACAATCTGAACCCAAGATTAGTGAAATGCGTTAGTTTTTCATAAATTTTAACTCTGGAGAGGGTAATAAGTATATTGCTTACATCAATTCTGTCAAAGTCTCCGTGTAGTCTACCTATCCCCCGGTCCTCCAGTCTTAGTTTTGAAGTAACATTCCCAGGTCATACGATTGCCTCAAATGTGGGTCATTCCCAAATACGGTCGATTTTCTCTGAATAGGATCTTCATGCCTTAGGGGACATTAAATATAGCCAAAAGAGTCAACCCAACTCCTCGAAATATTCAAGAAACTTGTGATGGAAAAGGAGTTGCGATTATCCAATGACTTTAATAATAGTATAGATAATACAACAGTGTGCTGTCTAAACATGGTGTCCTTGATCAGGCGTTTAAACGGAATCGACTGTACTTGGAATAAGGGGATTCGTAGGGTTAGTAAGAAGGAAACTTGATAACCTTTTCTAGCAGTTTGCCGTGTTAAATCAAACCTGAAGACACACTTTGTTCGCTCTGACATGTAAAGGGACAAGGGTAGTTATTTGCTTCACTGCCTAAGAAGTCCACATTACTTTTTTGGTAAAATTTAAACCTCGTATATTTTTTCACCTTCCCGACAGTGTTTGAGAAAAAAGGTGATTCTCACCTTGCGCTCGCCGCCATTACTAGTGCTACATGACGTTAAAAAGCGAGACTGGCTAGCAGAGGACTGGTTCGGAAAGTTTATATGTGCGTCTGCACCAACCGTCTGTTAACTTATTTCGCATTATGACGTTAAGCAGCACGAATAATGGCAGCATACAGAGTACAGAGGGTGAAAATTCCGATATTCCATGAGTGTTTTTTGACAAACGGTCAGGCCCATTGAAAATGTACGCTGTCTAAAGTGTCAAAAAAAAATCTGGATTTTTTTTTAGGTTGTGATGCAAATATCTACCCCTGTCCCTTTTGGATCGTTTTCCACAGAGTAAGTCGAATGCAGACACAGTCATTTCTAAATGAGATCCTACAGTTTAACATCCTGTTCTTTCATAGTGATTATGTAGAGCCTCTAGTGGCACAAGTTCCAGATCTGGCGTATAACCCTCCTATTAAACGAAATGCCTTACTACCTGGTCACGCTCAGATGTCAGTTCAGGATGACTTACTCCGTACCTTTATCCTATAATTGGTGTGGTACGGGTCAACGCCTTTGTGAAGAACAGTAACAGTCTAGGATCTCCTAAAGCCAAAAGCCAAAGTCCCTTGCTGTCTATGAGGGCGACGACAGTGGATTGGCGAAGGAAGGGGNTACTAGTGCTACATGACGTTAAAAAGCGAGACTGGCTAGCAGAGGACTGGTTCGGACAGTTTATGTGTGCGTCTGCACCAGCCGTCTGTTAACTTATTTCGCATTATGACGTTAAGCAGTACGAATAATGGCAGCATACGGAGTACAGAGGGTGAAAATTCCAACATTCCAGGAGTGTTTTTTGATAAACGGTCAGGCCCATTGAAAATGTACGCTGTTTAAAGTGTTAAAGAAAAAAAACCAAATCTGGCTTTTTTTAGGTTGTGATGCAAATATCTACCCCTGTCCCTTTTGGATCGTTTTCCACTGAGTAGGTCGAATGCAGACACAGTCATTTCTAAATAAGATCCCACAGCTTAACATCCTGATCGTTCACAGTGATTATGTAGAGCCTCTAGTGGCACAAGTTCCAGATCTGGCGTACAACCCTCCTATTAAACGAAATGCCTTACTACCTGGTCACGCTCATATGTCAGTTCAGGATGACTTACTCCCTACCTTTATCCCATAATTGGTGTGGTAAGGATCAACGCCTTTGTGAAGAACAGTAACAGTCTAGGATCTCCTAAAGCCAAACACCAACGTCCCTTGTTGTCTATGAGGGCGAAGACAGGGAAATCTATTTGGCAGGGGGAGGGGAGGGGGGAGGGGAGGAGGAGGTTGAAGGGAATCCTTAACGCTTTGCCTATCAATTTCATCGAACGTCGACTTTCCACCATGACTCTTCCTTGACCATTTCCGGGGTTGTCAACTCATGAGAGCGCTCTAAATGTGCCCACTATTGAACTATTAATATTGTAAAAGGCTTTCATATCTTGATCTAGGTCGCTTCTTTGTCCAGTTTGTCTACTGGCGGAGTAGTGATTTCTGTGTATTGAAGAGTGGTTTTCTATCCGTTGGTTTGCAATGACTGCCCCGTCCCTATATCAGAATTCAGTAATATTTACCTGTTTCTTAGCGAAGTAAAAATACCTGGAAATTACAGACAATGACGTCCTCAAGTGCTGGTAAGCAAATTGTTAAAGTTAGTAAAATGTCCACAAGCGTTTTAATTTCAAATGGTTTGGCTTAAGAAGAGATGGAGAGAAGACAGGCTCAGGGAAATGAGATGAGGTCGTTCTTGTGTCCAGCTTTTCTTTATAGGATGAGTGAACCAAGAACAAGTAAACACTTATACAGATGTAAGTCACTTAGGTAACGTCCTGGGATTTTTCCACATGGTGTTTGATTCAGTGTTAAGAGCTGGACTAGGAATGAGAAAGCACGCATCAGAGAGTCCCTAGATAGTGATAATGTCTAGGGGTTGTCCCGAAGGTGGTTTTACTTTCCTTGTACCATCTAACATGGCCCTATCTCAAGCATTAGGGGAGAGTGTCCCCAGATTTTGTGGTCAGTTGGATATTCTGTGTCAAGCATTCATATGCAAAATTATGGACCATTTTTACTCTGACGATCCCGGAGATGACACAGGCATGAGTATTTTTTTATGTGGTTACAACACGAGGGGTGACTCCAGCCTTTAGCCAATAAAGTTTAGTAGCGAATTATTGAAATTAATGACGTGATAGCTTGGAATAGCCCTTCATAAATATTATTAAGATCAGACAGGTGAATATATAAGCCATTTACATGGCAAGGCACAGCGAGGCCATTCTCCATTATATACCGCTGATTAAAGTCGCCAAATCCCAGCAGTCAAGCTGCTACCATTAACGAGAGCAAAAACTAGTCCCTTTAGTGCAAATGCTGTCAGCCAAATGACCCTCCGCCACTATTGATTATTTGGCTGGTAAATGAACGAGAAGGACCCAAGTGGCAACATGTCCTTTGATTGCCAGTGCAATGAAATATTGACAGCCAGTTACGTGGCCAGAGCAGCATAAAGAACGCAACTTTTTTTATCTTGTTTTAAAAAATCTTTTGTAGTGTTCATTTTTTAAAATTAAATTATTGTTTAACATCATCAAATGCCTAGTTTTCTCGTTTTTGTTGGTTACCTTTGAGAGTCTTCGTTGACACTCTCTTCCCTTTCTCCAATTCACGCTCCTAATTCGAGCTTTCCAGCATCTCTCTCTCTCTCTCTCTCTCTCTCTCTCTCTCTATCTCTCTCTCTCTCTTCTTCTTCTTCTTCTTCTTCTTCTTCTTCTTCTTCTCCTTGTTTCTGTTTTTGTCCAATTTGAATTCAAATGCCTTCTCTCATGTAATTTGTCTTAATCTTTCCTGGCATTATGCCTACATTAATTTCTCATGATCTTTAAATGAACATTTTACCTGGCATTTTCAGATCATCGAGTATACTTCGCCCGACCAACCTAAAGTTGCAGTAAGTTCAATATGGCATCGCTTTTTCACATGGCCCTGGCCAGCTTGTCGTCACATTTGATAGTTCATTGTTTTTTCATACTCTTTTGATAACAAAATCTCTTTCAAGCTTTGCATTCTGTCAGGCGTTTTCAACTTACTGAAGTGGTGGCTTGAAAGGTTTGAATTTTCGTTGGGAAAGAAAATAAGACTGATCACGGAAATGGGAAGAAGAAATACGGAGATTGAGAGAGATGGACATCAGATTAAAGGGAGAGGGGCATGGGCAAAGTCTCAGCCGTTTTTTCTTTACCTTACCCGGTACACATTTTCTTTAACGAATCACTTTTCAATGTTGTTATTGCCTTTCCATGATCTTTATACGCATGATGAGCTTGCTCTTCACACCTTTTTATGTTGTACTACTGTTCAACTCTCTTTCTAGAATGATCAGTTGGAGGTCTATTCGACGCCTGACCCCCTTAGAGTGAAATGACAAATAAGGTCTACAGGGTGTCGGCGGCAAAACTAGAAATCATATACAAGTGATTTTATTTCTTCTTTTGCAATAGACCTTATTTAAACAGAGAACACCACTGTTGCATCACATTTCACAAAATACCAAAGTTAAAGTATTTTCAGGCAAGAGAGATGAATATTCTAGTCCAGACAAAAGCCTGAAGCTTGAGATGCAGGTTTAAGTCTTTAGTTTACTCTGTTTCTCTCATTCAGAACCAATCAACTTTCACTGAGATGAGAAACATTAAAATCCATCTTGCCCAATCCAAATCCTCAAATTTACTATGCTTCTACAATGCAATTTTGAATCTTGTCAAGGCGATCCATTATTGTGCACAGGCTGCGTCCTCACGCATTTCGAGAAAGATTTTGGTGATTTGCTCCATCCGTGTAATTACTTGTTTACTACGTCATCACTGTGTGTTTACTCTTGGTGTAACAACCTCTGAACCTTTCGGACTCAGCGAAAAATCCTGCCACCTGTCGTTTTCATTTTGCACCGCTGTAATTTTCAATTTTACACCGCTGTAATTTTCAATGTTGTATGACTAAAATGTTGTGTTAATTTATTTACAGCGTATCCACGTCACTTTCACAAGTCTTACTCTTTCTTGCCCTCTGCATCAAATTCACTTCTTCTTGCACGTTTAATACAGATGGACTATTGAATGTTTGCGATGTTCATCGTCAGTAGCTTTGAAAACAGTGTACTGGTATATTGTATGTTTCTCAAAGACAGGTTGACCATAATATGTTTTTCTGTTGTTAAGTGTCATTGTGTAACTCTTTGGTAACATTACTCTGTACTGAACTGTGACAAAGTGGTAAGTGATGGGGTGACCACGAGGGATGAACCAGCCTGAGGGATGAGCCAACCTAAGTAGGTCACTCCATCTGTCAAGTTAGTCACTTTTATCCATTTAGACTCCTCGTATTTTGCAGTCATTTCTAATAGCAAAGTGTCTTGGGCTTTACTTTAAGTTAAAGACCCAATCCATGACAGAGTGTCAGATCGTCACCAAAGCTTTTGTACAAATCACTGAGTTTAAAGTATTGCATGCGATGTTTTGAGGTGTTTGACAGTTGATTCAGGGAATAAGGAGAGACGGGGCAATATATTCAATATAATTACACGAGAGATTTAATAAAGAAAAGGTGGAAACGACAAGTCAGTTTTACACATATTATCAGTACTCTACAAATCCATAAAACTGTATTAAAGTTGTTTTTTTCTTTGTTTTTTTTTTTAATTATAAAAATAATTTAAACAAACTTATGAAAATATGATATATATGGACGAAACACAGAACATTCTAAAACTCACCATCTCCTGTCACCTTCTCTCCCCCTCTCTCTCTCTCTCTCTCTCTCTCTCTNNNNCACCTTCTCTCTCTCTCTCTCTCTCTCTCTCTCTCTCTCTCTCTCTCTCCCCACAGCTCTCTAGTCCTCTTCTCCTGCTTTCACTCATTGCCATAACATTCTCCAGCCAGTGTCCCCAAATATTAGTTATTAACAAGCATTCCAAGACAGATTTCTCAGTTACTGATTAATCTAAATTTAACTACACCTTCATGGAATACCGTAAAACTGATTTTTTTTTTCTTCATCCAATGTAGGTTAACCTTGATTTCACGCAAAAGCCCGGAATGTACTGCGTGTGGTTAATTGGTCTGTCAAAAGTTAGGAATCGAGAAGAAGCGGAAAGAACAATCTTTCCCTCAGCGTGCAGCCACTTGTCCGCTGTCAACAGACGCCGTGATCCCCCTTAGCGGAACAAATAGCTTGGACAAGATTTGTCGAGGGCTTGTGTCGTGTGAATAGGTGCAAAGCTCGATGGTCCGAATTAAAATCAAACAAACTGCACACAGGCACACACTAAGCCGCAAGAACTCATACGCACAGACACAACCATACACAGACACATTCTTTCCCCACATTCCCCAACGCTTTTTTTTAAGAGCTTTTTTTTTTTTTTTTAGAAATGCCGAAGTGGCTCCATTTCTAATCATTGTAAAACTAATCAACGAGAAACTCTCAGAAAGTAGATACAGTTATGGCCAATATTTTTTTAAGAATAAGAAATGCGAAATTGACTTCGTCATAAGTGCATTTTTTTTTTTAATTTCTCTAATCGAAACATCACTTTGCTTGAAATCTGAGTTTCTTCAGATATCTTGGCGATATAACATTCACTACATATAACATAGACCGAAAGACTGTTTTTATTCTCGTGAATCCCAAAATCACTAACAAAAAATGACTTGCAACTGGTGTAAAGTAATACTCGTCATAATTTCAGACTCTAATTCTGCCTTCAGCATTGAGCAAGAGTTGCTTGTTCATTTACGTCTGTTCCATCGGTTTTAACCGTAATTGGATCTCAGGAGCTCTCATTCCAGTGGATCAGATCATTATTTCAAGCTCGTCAGGCGTTGAAGTTCATGGGTAAAATCTGATACAGAAAATAAGAGTATTTTGACCTGAGCATAACAAACAGCACGTAGATTTTTCAAGTAGCCTACGTGGAAGTTGGAGGTCATAGACCTTTTCTCATGGAATATGCAAGAGCAGGCCGCCGGGTGATACATTTACCTGACGATGCTAAGCTAGTTCTGTTTGACGCAAAAGCTTTATGTTACACACTGATGCTTAAGATGAAGATTTCAAACGTCAGTGAATTGCCAATATGCGTAGGGACCCCAGAAACTGGTCCAAGTAGGTTGATATGAAATAGAACGATCTGGCAACATGGGAGGTGTAGCCGCATACTGTGCAAATGAATTTCTTGCCAGTAGTTTTTACTGCGTGGAGCTAAAACAATAAACAATTAGAGCCAGTTTAGAGTGTTTCAATTAGAACCAGTTTAGAATGGTTCATTTAGAACCAGTTTAGAGTGGTTCAGTTAGAACCAGTTTAGAGTGGTTCAATTAGAACCAGTTTAGAGTGGTTCAATGCTTAATAAGGCATGCCATAAGGCGATCCTTTGGTGATTATCTTCCTCCACGAAATTGTGTTGCTGGATTTCACAAATTATCCCCGTCCGAAAATGTCTGTCTCAGCACCAGACAATGATCTCTCTCTTCCAATATGTTGAAACATGGTAAATCGGAAGTTAACACCCTGTCCCGATTCAGAAAGAGCTCAAAAATCACATGATCACCCTAGTCATTAAGAACTGTCTATGACTTATTGAGATCCCAGTGCACTTTACTTTCAGAAATTTGCTTTCTAGTTTTTACAAAAGGTATTTCAAATCACTGTCGCTTATCGATGGATCTTCTTTCGGACAGCAGGAAATTAAATTTTAAGGGTTCTTGTAAAGAGAATAGCTCGATTGAATCTAGAATGACAAGATGAAAGCAGCCCTGTCATTCTTATATTCAGCGCCAGTCATATGTAAAGTTGAAAACCATAACACTGCAGCCATGTCATTGATAGTGTTCCAGTTGTGAGTTTTATCCTATCTCTTTCAAGCTTTCTATAATTTATTTTAAGAATTACACAAAGAGCGTGCTGCTATAAAGTCATTATCTTGAAATTATTGTATCGGGTTTCAAAGTCTTTTCCAACATTAAAATATAAAAAGTTGTCTCACGTAAAGGACGTTTTAGCTCTGTCTAGACTTTCTCCCGTGAGATTTGATATAGTCTAAATCTCTTCTGATATATAAGCAACGCTTGTTTAATTTAAAAGACAGGAATCAAAATAATCTCCCTCCGGGGGTGAAGTGCTTTGTAAATACACTGTATTATTATCATTGTTGTTGTTGTTATTATTGTTATTATTATTATATTGTTATTAACATTTTGAGTGAACACGATGATCCTTTTTCTGTAGGTAACCGGGCTTTGCATTTACACGTCTCTTTATCCATATCAGATTTGGATGTGTTGGGATTGTGATTGTGTCGTACATCCGTGTTGAGGTAAACGGTCGAATTCCACAATAATGGGATATGGCAAAAAAAAAAAAGACAGAAGTGTATGCAACTTCCTTATTACCATGAAGAGATATAGTACCTCGTAAAATTTTTCCTCGTCACTACATTTTATAGGGGTACAATAATTCCAATTCTTTCGTCTATTGCGCAAGATTTTGATCCTCCCCCCCCCCCCAAAANAAAAAAAAAAAACCGCGGTCAAACTTTTCCATGAAATAATGTCCTTCCGGTCAAAATATACGGAGAAGCGAAATAATGATCCTTTCCTCTTTTCCATGTTTGTAAAC
>JAWQUT010000268.1:434110-444244 GCA_033807755.1 Ellobium chinense
TGAATTTCAGGAAGTGGGGTGGCAAAATAATAACCTCACACCGGCCTAAAATTCTGAAGAATATAATACCACACCTTGCATCAATTCTAATTTGTAGAATGCAACCTTACCTGTCAACACTGAATTAAAATTAGGGTACCCAGAAAATATTCGTACTAAACTGAAGTTTTGATGCTTTGTGATTTTTAAGCAGCTTTGGAAAAGAAATATGCTGTGTAGATTTAGACGTGTAGCTCAACTTGCCTGAGAAAACAATATATCGTGATCAAGGCTTTCCTGTGTGTCAGATTGTTTCCTGGTGTTAAGTCCAAGATAATGAACAAAGGATTTGCCGTCGGTTGTCCAACGAAATCTGTGAATCTGAGCAAACAATACTTGCTTTAATGAAACCTGAAAATGTTTACTTATTTTTTGTTTTTAACACATGCGATAAGCCAGGGGGCTTGACGAGGTATTTGGCCGTAAATGAAATACTGGAGTGATTTGTAAGTAAGCAGGAATTTAAGTTGTATTTTTCCGGGTTGGCAAGACTCGGGGTGGATTAGTTCTTGTCCGTGTTTCTAACGTCACTAAAGAATCGCTCTGACTAGTCTGTATTGTTCTGAGAATTACATATTTCGAGGGGTGCCTGCGCAAAGGCCTTATCTTTGTTATATAATATATAATTTAATGATATATAATTCATATAATGATACGGTCTTTGCGCAATTACTCTTCTCCCAACTGTCTCCCTCCCTCTCTCCAGTTCGCTTGTAAATTCATTCAATCACTGGTAGTTTTTCTATAATTCTTTGATGTTCTTCATTTAGGAGAACTATTTAATCGATTGTCTAGAAGAGTAGACTATCTGGCTAGGGCAGCCTGCCTTTGAAAATATAATATCACCAAACAAACGATTATCTAATGGAGTCAATCAATCATTCTGCTTTTCACATCCGTCTATCTGTATTATTCCTCCTGACATCTGAAATTACAGCATAGCAATGGCTGTAGTATATACTGTATATGTGATTGTTTTAAGCGACTGCTAGACTGCAGTAGTTATTTCAGAGACATCATATTCGTTGTTATTATTATTATTATCATCATCGTCGTCATCATAGACATTCTAGTACACTGTGCGGCGGTTTGTAAAGTAATACTTCTTAAAAATCTAGATTTTGCCTTAAAGTATAAATATGACTTAAAAAACTAATTCCAGTAATCATAATTATTTTACAAGAAATAAGTTATCCACCCTAGTTTGCGCCTCCATCAAAGAAATATCATTACTGTCGTCCTTGTTATCACCAAGAAAGGGTTTTGTTGATTTATTTACCATCTTGCCTACAAAACACCAAACAACATCATTATAATCAATGGCACTGTCCCCTGGTCTTGGCTAACTTCTGTCCTCTTTAAATATTCATTCGTGAAACAATGAATTTTACATCAGCCTCGCGACCTAATTTTTGAACACTGTTTTCCCTGTCGTAAGCCTGTTTTGTAGTTTATTATTTCCGAAGGCTTAATGAAATATGCCTTAACATATTCACGAAATTAAGTAAGATACATGAGTCTTCATCTGAGCGCTTGATTTTTTTTTCTAGAAAATTCTACCCATTTGTCGCGTGGAGTAAAAGCCACTAATGAGATTCAGATGTTATAACTTTGGGTTCAGCTCGCTGTAATTTAAACAGAGTCATTAACAGGCATTAATTTACGTCCTATTCATCTTTGTTAACAACGCCCTAGATTAAATAAAACACGATGGTTCCATGAAAACGAACCAGGCTGTTTTATATCTTGAGGTTTACTGTTTCGAGTTCGGAATTGCTTGCTTTTATGAGTTGAGCCAAAGTCCTCACTTACTGGATCATCAAGCAATTTTTCACAATTCATCCAGTTATTCTAGCTATGGCTCAGGGTGTCACTGGTAATGGTCTATCTGTTTATGCTACGACTTCTCTCCAACTTGCTACTGCTATTGATACAGCTGCTGCTGCTGCTGCTGCTGCTACTGCTGCTGTTGCTGCTGCTGCTGCTGCTGCTATCGTTGCCATCGCTACTAATGTTGCTGATACTACTATCTCCTTCTACGCCTGCCACTTCTTCAACAACTTGCCTATAAGTTTACTACCACATTTTCAGCTATGGTTCGGGCTGATGCTATTACTAGTCTCTCTGCTTCTGTTACCACTTCTTCCCTACTTGCTACTACTGTTGGTACTGTTTGCTACTGCTACTGTTGTTGCTACTGCTGCTGCTGCTGTTGCTGCTGCTGCTGCATCTTCTGCTAATGCTGCTGCTGCTGCTGCTACTGCTGCTGCTATCGTTGCCATCGCTACTAATGTTGCTGATACTACTATCTATTTCTACGCCTGCCACTTCTTCAACAATTTGCCTTTAAGTTTACTGCCACATTTTCAGCTATGGTTCGGGCTGCTGCTATTACTGGTCTCTCTGCCTCGGTTACCACTTCTTCCCTACTTGCTATTACTGTTGGTACTGTTTGCTACTGCTACTGTTGCTACTGCTGCTGCTGCTGCTGCTACTGTTGCCATCGCTAATAATGTTGCTTGTACTACTATCTCCTTCTACTCCTGCCACCTTTCTTTTAAGCTTACTACCACCTGGTCTGTGAATTCTGTTATTACTGCCCTGCTACTGTTACCACTGTGGTCGCAATCTGCTACTGTTATCAATATTACCACTGTCACCATTGCTTCCACGGCAACTAATGACAAGAAACGTAGTCGGTAACCAAAGAGTCCAATCCAATGCGTGGTTAGTCTCTTCAATTTCCCCTCCAACCTCTCGCCTCCCCAGCTGATCTCCGTTCTAGCCGTAACGATAGTAAACAAAATGTCTATTAAGTGGGTAGCTGCCCCAACCCTCTGCGTGTAAACATATCCCGCAGTTAATTAAAAGACTAGGAATGATCTGTTGTCGTGTAATTACAAGGATAAAAAAAAAAAATCATTGTGACTCGTATTAAGTTTATTATGATTATGATAAGATTCTCTTTGTTTGTAGTTTATAATAGCAGACGGGCCCCTTTATGATTACATTTATCAGAGCCTCAGAAATGAGACAGAATATAGACTATGATAAAGTAGGGAGTTTTTTGTGCATTTTCTCTTTTTTTTTGTTTGTTTGTTTGTTTGTTTTTGGGTTTTTTTGCAGATATAGTCTAAAAAGCACACTGATTAAAATTTCCAGTACGCTTGCTTCAGCTGAATACGGCTTCCCTGAGTTTCTTACAGGCTGCTATAGTTATGTCAGTTTTGTTGTTTTTATTAATCAAAGAGCCCTATCCATATTACGTCACATAATCATAAGGGTTTGCTTTTTAAAACAGGCATATTATTATATCAAGTTAAGCTGGAGCTTATGGGAAGAGCGGGAGGAGGTAGGCGGAGGGAGGGTTTGTTTTTTAACATCAGGTCGACCGATTTTTTATTGGAAATCCTTCTTTCCTTCTAGTAACATGCGTTTTTTGTTGAGGCCTCGTCGAACCCCACGTCACCTGTGTCTTTATTTAGTTCTCGCCAACTTAAATAAAAGGCCATAGGAAACCAGCCCAGTTTGCTACAAGAGCCATGATTATGTCTGCTATTACTGGTCAGAAAATTCTGATAATTCTCACTTACAGTGTCAAGATATTGATTTGTGACGAGTCTTGTTTGAAATTGTCTAAGAAACGTCGTCTTGACCACTTTAGAGAGACAAGTGTGGATATCATACAAAGAGGTTTGGCTATGTTCTTCCTCCTTAAAGGTGATTGACTAACTGGCGGTATTTATAGTCTCCTAGAGAGGTTGGACTTTTCATAGACTTCCAAACAACCCAAGCAAACAAATTTCCCCCAGATGAAGAGCATCTAGGAGAATGTAAACAAGGAGGTTCAGTGGACGGAAGTCTTTAAAAAATGCCAATGCCATTGTAATACTATGTTGGTGTATTTGTCACTGGTTATAGAATCTGCCAGTGCTGTGTAGAGCTCTTTCTAGAGGAGATTCCCTGCTGTCCAGTGCTTGTATCTGGCCATCCTCTGGAGTTTCCAGTGCTTTAATTTCTGTTCTATGTCATTCCTCATCTTATCATGTCACGAGTCTTCTTTCTGTTTTCCATCATGATGTCCATTCCAGTCTGAGATGAAATATGATGCGTCCATCTCCATGGTGTTAATCAATGGAGCTAAACGATTTCATTAGCGCTTCAATGCAACTTGAGATCTGTGTTATTTCAGATCTCCACAGCTCTCCCAGTCATTTCCCATCGATTACTTTCTGCTGCTCATCGTCAGCTTTCTTTGTACGAAACAGAATGATTCTTGTCCAATGTTTTGTTAGTGGCTTTTCCCCAACATTTCTTACATCTCTCTTCTAGATGGGCCTATCACTCCTATTGAATGTCAATGCTCTAAACTTCACTTAAGATTTCACTGGCGTAGGAATTTTCAAACAAAATTATTTTGGCTTGCTCAGAGACCTCAGAAGGAATATTTTGCTGCACTTTTTACTCAAACGCAGAGTTATGTGAAACTTAAGTCATTATCAAAATGTGAATGATAACAGAGAACGTGGTTCCTATCTGTCAGAATATAACTAACTGGAATAGCGAACTATTAACTGTTCCACTGAAGAGGAATTAAATAAACGACAAGCTTCAACCTCCATCACACTCTGAAAAAAAAAAAAAAAGTCAAACTTTTATCCACCATCTTCTCTCTCCCACAACCCCCAGCCCCATCCCACTCCCTACCCCCGCCACATCCACTTCATATGTCAAAGTTGTCTCAGTAGGTAGATACACCTTAAATATTTTACTTCGACAAAACCTCACTTCCAAGGGCAAGCCTTCAGGTTATATGCTAACATACCGTCATCTTCAAAATAAACTGGGATAACTACAAGACAAGAGAAGTTTTATAATCAAGAGATTCACAGATGTAGGTTAAGACGAGGCAGGGGCATGATGGGCCAAGGTACTCGATATACTCGACGTACTGCTGTAAATCTACATAAAACTCTCGGGCGTGTAGGAGAAAGACGAGACGGGGTCTGAAATAGAGAACAGATGCAGTGAATGGTAAACAACGCAACAACAGGAGAAGACCAACGGATTATGATCTGGGAGTGGCACAAGCCCCTTAAGCGTGTCAGAAATAATTACACAGCAGAAACACATTGTGTACTTGGATCCTGCTTCTTAGGATCTTCAAAACATTTGTTTTGCCACCCGTAGTGGAGAGTTCCTCGTTTGTATTGACAATACTTGTAAAAAAATGTGTAAATTACGGTTGGGAACTGTTGTCTATGGCAGTAGGGAACTTAATGCAGATGCTCAAAACAAAGGACATGGGAAATGTTAGGCTATATTCATTTGTTTACCGACAATTTCTCGGTGAGATTTGTGAGCATACCACAGCAGGCGAGCGTCTTGATGACTCTTGTATGTAGTGCGGTCGGTGACGTAGTTTACTACCGAAGATCAGCTCATGTGCTAAAAATAGCTCCCTATGGTGAAAAGTGATTGTCCTGTGGGCCTTTACACTGGAAAACCGTCACAGAGCTGCTCACGTTACCGGGAATGCTATGACGGCTATGACTGTGATATCGCAATAATCAAATGCACCTCATTAGCGTCCAATTAGCGCCTTCTCCCACAACATCGGTGTGGAATGGACGAATATAATCTGTCCATATATTCTCCATCCCCCGGTTCTCTCTCAAACCTTTGTAACAGCGTTCGTCAGGGGCTCCGCCTCAGAAGAAAAGAGGACCAGAGTATCCTTATACGATTACATGTGCTATACCCCAAGCAATAATTTTATGGTCAGATGGAATCTTAACAGATTTACTGCAATATCGCCCCTCCCCTTATGGCTTGTCTTAATGGAAGGTCAACAGGGTCAGAGTGTTTTGATAGCCAGTGTCAACTGTTGACCTTATTACAGGGCTGGCGGTGGCGGTTCCATTGATACTGCAATGAGGATCGTTTTTCTATTCTTTGTCCTAAGGTATGTGAACACCCCTCCCCTTCTATTTGAGGACTACCGAAAGAAATTTTTTCTCTCTATTTTCCTTGCAGAGGCAATAACAATAACAACAGCAACAGTAACAGCAACAGCAACAACAACAACAACAACAACAACAACAACAACGACATTCCCAAAGGTCAAACTGTAGTCCATCTTTAATCTGTCTTTTCTAGTCAGGTCAGATTAACCATAGTACAAAATCGATACCCTAGATGGACATGGATTTTAGACTGAACAGCATGATTTATGATGTTGCTTTAGCTATTCAATACTGCCGCCATAGTTATCATATAAGTAACAGTAATATTGTCTTCATGGCTACTGCCAAGCTTTACTTGAAAAATAAAATGTTTTCTGTCGCAAAGGGTTACTTCCAGTCTATACCTTAAGACTTAGATACAGCTGGGAGACACAAACACTTGGGCATAATGATGGAGGCTAATGTGCCTGCGCAGCTGCCTCAGATTAGAACAGTTTATATTTCTTTATTATGTCTTACGATATGGATATTGTTCAACTAAATATAAGGGAAAATATACGTGAAAAGGTAAAGGGATACGGCAAACAACTGTCAAAAAAAAATGGACATGTGATTGAAACAGACTATCCTAGAATAAACGCTGGAGATATTCGGCGACATTGCCTATTATCTACGTTGTCGCGAAAAATTCGAAAAAAAAAGTTAACAGAAGGACATGTCGGAGTCATGACCCAAGTGTGGCCCATTCCCCTTAAAATCTCCAGAGGTCAAAGAGCCGAAACTATTGTTATACGAGGGCGTAATCTTTTGAAGATCTAACGTTGCCTCGCTCTTCGAGTAAGAGTTTCCTCGCCGTGTTTTCTATACATAAATAACTACAGATTAACATAAGATTATATACATTGACTGCTTGCAGACACCAAGCAGCTACACAGGAAGACAAGGTAAGCATGTCACCTATAGATTTTTTTTTTTTTACAAAACCGAAACCGCCATGTGCGCATGAATATGTGAATGTAGCAACAGCTCATCCTCTGGGTTTGCGAGATCAATATGAGGTTCGTCGCCTGTCACTGCTGACGTCACTTGCTCAATTGTTTTGGCGGTCGAATGTAGACTTAATGCCTCTCTGTGTTTGCGCCAGTGCCAGGGCCGTGGACAACCAGCACGGGTCCTTCGTAAACATTTTCCCTTTTCCTGCCAATTATTTGGGAAGTACTGGGACTTGAAAAACAGATAGACTCGAAGCCCACACCGACAATTATCATAATGTTATATTTGTTGGCTGTGTCACATCTAGTTTCTTAGACCCCCATTCTTCTCGGCCTATCAGAAGTGAGCCCTGATATTTGATATCGGATTTCCACCCACCGGAAAATTGTAATCTCTTCCACCTGCACTTGCATAGCCTACAATTTAAGATCCAAAGTAAGTTCACAATAGCTTCTCTTCAAAAAGCTGGAAGGGAATGGATATGAAAAATACAACCATACTATTTAATATGTATTTTAGTTCTCCAGAAATGACACTTCAGCCAAGACTCCTACACTTAATTATTTGTAAACACCATGTACTTTTAGTTTTAATTTGAGAGATTTTTAAAGCAGGATTAAAACACATCATGGTGGTAGCATAAAGTTGAGGAATTACCGTATTTAAGGTTCATACTTGGGAGTAGTTAGAAAGATCAGAGCCAATCGATCGCTCACAAGAAAAGCAATGTAAGCTGAATCTGAGGAAGATAAAATTATACCATGTACATCGATGCTTTTCTGAACTGTGTCACCATTGTGAGACTCCCTATTTCTATGGTACAGTAACAAGTCTATCCGTTGAAAGACATTTGGTGTTGGTAGTGCACAGTAAAATAACAAGGAAACTGGTAGTCCCAGATGTTGAAGATTAGGACTTTTTGGCTATCTGTTCAGCTGGATAGTGAGATGGATACAAATGGGTACTTTTTAACAAGTTTAACAAGTTTACTGGGATAAGCCAAGACCAAATTTGTGGCACATGGGCAGAAATACTCGACGGGACAGTACATAAAAATTTAAAGCATTATGACTACTAAATTCACACATTACACCGTTAACAAAATAGTTTGGGCTAATATATTTCATGAATTCAGAGGAAATAAATAGGGAATATGAAATATATTTCATTATTTTCGTGCAGAATTTTTAAAAAATCATTTGGGCATGAACGTTCTCTTTATATTACTAATTTTGCGGTAAGTCTCCGAAAGGGTCGCCTTACAAATCAATTATGTTAACAGATAATATTGTGTAAAATTCTGTCTTTTGTATTCTGAAGAAGAAGCAATTCCGCAGCAATGCCGTGAGCAACTTTCGCTTGTTCAAGTAGTGGTGAAAACTCCTCTTTTTAGCAATGCTTGGGCTCTGTTCGATAAATTTAGGAGCAGGAGGAGAAAAAGAGGGGAGAAGGGAAGTCACGATGTGATACTTATTGACTTGAAAACACGTCTTTTGATTGCCTTAAGGCAAGACTACACGATTAGAGGCTTGAAATGGGGTATACTGCACTCTCTCCCTCTTCCATCAAGGGAGAATTTCTGATCCGATTCACCCCCCCCNGAAACCCCTCCTCTCCCCCAAAAAATCAATTCACTGCTCTATTATACCCACGCACTGGGATTATGATAGTCTATTGATATTTGTCCTGCTCTCTCTCATCCTCACAAACACATATAGACACATACACACATAATATATCAAAATTCTTCATTACCACAAATATATACACAGCTAGCTACACACCCTTAGGACACATCTCACCTGTGCACCCCCCCCCCCCCCCCCCCCCCNATCCCCGCCCACCAAGCCCCTGAGCGTTTCCTTCCCTATTTATCTTTCTCATTATCGACCCAATAATTAGTGCTAGCCAAGTATCGAGACAAAACTCGTTACCAAGTATTTTTTTGTGTGTGTGTGACTAGTGGTATTGGCGAGTGCCTGCCGTAAAAAAAAAACTTAGTGGTTTAACATTTCTCCTCCTGCATAATGTTTTAAGGATTGATGGCTTATTTTGACATGGTACGGATACACCTACCGCCATACAGCAATATTTTGTTGCTGTTTTCCGGTAAAATAGAAGTGTGGGTTATTATACTGTAATTTTACACCAAATGGGTAACCTGGCATATGTTCGTTAAATTCAGTTATTGCAACGATCTGTTTGGATTTTTTTTTTGTACTGTAATACACACGTCACGTGATATAATATCTGGTTGCAGCCATGATTTATCCAAGCTAAATACTCGGTATCGATATCGATATCTAAAAATTGTTTCTTTATCGAATCGAGACCTACAACGTGAAATCGGCCACTCACGGCTAATGACCCCCCCACCCCATGTAACTTTACGTTACTTCCTGCATGCATGAGAATGATGAGGTGATGTCTTTTTATTTGCTGCATCGCTTCATTGCCTGTATGGTCAGGTCAAAAGATGACACCCAGTCTGATCTCTTAATCCCTCTGGATTTATTACCGGCTTTACCTCTTCATTTGCTGACGAATGTACCTGGAGGCGGTCCTTCACACCTACACAAAACAATATATAATCGGTGCCCCCTCCAGATAGCTACTTGTAAATATGTGTGATATCAACAAGAAAAACAAATTCCATATCTACAGGTATGTAGATCTTCTTATTCAAAGTTTCGGTCATCTCGATCTCTAGCCTTCTTATCTCCGGGAACACTAAATGACACATGCTGCACGAAGGCGAGGTACATATTCCAAGGAAATGTCACACAGGCAAACATAACAAGAGTTGTAAATGTAGTATTTTTTGTATAAAGTACATGTTTATTATATTACAGTAATTGATATTCACAGCTTTCCTATAATGCCAGTGGGCAAAGACGGGCTTAGACGGGTTAAAATGGTACGGGTCCATGGGGCAAATAATGACGAGAGGCCCCTCTATGATGGAATGAAACTCGGAGCCCATAGGTCATTGTAAGGGGCGAGGCCCAATAGGTCCGGAGGGAAGCGGGGGGCCCAGGGTAAGTTGCACTATTTGTCCGATAGTGGTTAGTTCAGCCCTGTCAAGGGGACAGGCTAAAGTTAAGGTTAGCGTTGAAACAGGCTTAGTCTATATATA